>JAWWEQ010051451.1:0-10165 GCA_035583055.1 Torymus tubicola | reverse complement strand
GTCAAAAATGCAGAAAATGCTAAAATCACCAACTTTGACCCTCTGCCACCAAAAAACTAGAAGTGAAAAAAATCTGAGAAAATTCAGGCTAACATATGGGATGGTTACGAAGCGATTTAGGTGATTTTAAAAGAAAACAAAATTTTGACCTCTCGATTTACCTAAGAACTGCCCATATATATATATATATATATATATATATATATCATAATAATAACAATATCTAAATACAATATATATACTATCTTAATCCTATTAACCGAAGTAACATTCTCTCAGTAACCCTAATCCGGATTTCCCTCACGCAGTAGGTAGTTGGGTCGATTCATTTTAGCATGAATCGGCAAAGCTACTGAAGATTGGGGTATACGATCCGTCCGGTTGTAGGACTCACAAATAAGAAGAAGGAAAAAATATCAAGAAACTGAAGAGGAATAAAAGGAACACCGAATTCGGATCTCTTAGTTACGAACCTGGATTCATATGCAGACATCGTATGCTGAAGGTGCACCCCTGCCTCCTTCAAACGCGCGACAATTGAAACAGAGCAGCGCGGGAAATTCGAAAGAAGGGAATAATTACTCTGTGTTTCGGCCGCGTGTATGCAGCCGCCGATATTTAAGCTGTCCAACCACCAACCTTTCTGAAAAAGGTATTAAGTAGACTACAGGGCGCCGCTAGGAATTCAACCTTTGGAGTCGCTTTTAACTCTGTGGATGATCTTGTTCGGCACTTGAAACAGCGATTCGCCCCAGGGAAGACATTTACTTATTATTATACCCAATTAAATGACCTGCGCATGAAACAAGGTGAGACCGTAGGCGATTTTCGAGATAGATTGAACATCCTGCTTATGGGAGCGGAGAACGCCCTCAAGGGAGATAAGGTCGAAGGCTATTCAAACGACATGATGGTACCCGTAAAGAGTGCTGCTGTGGATATTTTCATCAGAGAATTACCCAGCCATCTCAGCACTGCTGCAGATGCTACTCACACTGTTGATTTGGAGACGGCCTTTAGGGAAGCCGTAAGGATCGAATCTAGAATTCGATCGAGGATTCTCCCGGAAATGAGGTCAGTCCATCCACAAGGGTCCCGGTACGAAGACGATGATGAGTTATTTGCAGATATTCCGAGAAACAATACACGAAACCAGTATTATGACAACAGACGACTCTACAGCAATCAATATGTTGGTCATCCTCAATACCGACCATCCGATGGAAGGAGCCCGGCCGCGTTCGTAGGATACGTCAGCAACCTCCTGAGGCATATCACGGGGGAGCACCTCATGGGGTTGAACCACCACCACCAAATAACGATGCACCACTTGTTCGGTGCGCTCTTCTTAATCATGGATATGACAGACCAAACACGGGGCAGATATCAAGGCAAAATATACCCTCAGACAGATAGACTATACCCGGAGCGATATGATGTACCACCCCGGAATAACCATCAAACGACTCAACGTCAAGGAAATTACAATCAAGGAAATTATTATGAAGGAAACCGGGGGAACTATAGTAACACTCCTCGACCCTCTAATTATCAGAACTATCAGCAACCACGTCCACAACAGCCGCAGGACTATCAAAAGAATGCAAGACACCCTCTTCGAAGGCATTGAGAATAGCGAGACCCCAGATTATATTATCCCGACGGCCCACCACCAGTAACCTCGGTGACCGGTCATTTAAACTCGGAACAAGCTCGCCCCAAACCTCAGGAGGCGAGCCTAACGAGTTCAGCAGGCACACCAATGCAACACCGACGAACAGCCCGCAACCGAACACGACGCCCAACAAAGTTTACATGGTGCGCACCGGATTGCTGCCTGTGGGCCGACTGAGGAAGTTGAAGCACGTGAGGATGACCCCACCGTAGTGCGGTTGAGGGTCCCTGAGGGATTTTATCCGTGGCTTTTATTATGATCGATAATGGAGCCGCGGTTAACCTCATCAGGATCGGAGCTCTGCACCCCGATGTACTAGTAGACACCGATCAAGCAGTCGAATAAGTGACCACTCCGTCGACACTTACGGCACAACGATATTGCATCTAAAGGAACGCTCGTTACCTTTGTAGTCGTAAGGGATGATTTCCCTATTGGACAGGATGGAATACTGGGACGTGACTATTTAAAACGAGAGTAAGCGGTCATATCTTACCACTAATGCTCTTATGATCAGTGGAGACGTAATGCATCCTCTGCCCTTCATTGATCCGCATACCGGAGAGACTCTTCAAAAACCAGTAGAAAAATCTAACCTTCCTGCCATCAGTAACTTGAACACAAGAGTGAAATATAGGATATCACGAAGAACTCGACAGCTCGTGCGGAATCAACGTAATAAATCCTGGCCAGGAGGAAGGATACCTGCCACGAATCGATCTGGGTTATGACGATGTGTAACGCGGCGAAATTCTAGTTAAAGTGCAAGATGATGGAGGCTATGTCATGGCCATTAATACCCGGGAAGAAAATGTAACCCATACCCTTCGAATGTGCTTCTTTGGACTTCGAACCAAGAGTAGAAGAGGATATTACGGTGACTGCGAACAATCCCATTACTGATAGAGCTGCTCCTGTCTCCCACTTAAGGGAGCTTATTGATGTCAAGCACCTTAACCAGAAAGAAAAAGCACATATAGGTAAATTGCTAGAAGATTTTCCTGACGTGTTCTTGTTGCCAGGAGATCCATTACCCTCTACCAATGCCGTTGAACATCATATCCTGCTGCAGCGTGACCAGGTGGCGATTTTGTCTCTCACTTGCTCTTGAAGAACGTGACGTCATGTACGTGTGGGTGAAAAGGATAGAAGATCACCACCTAGTCACCCTGTCCCGCTGGTGAACAACATGCCAGTCAATGCAAAACAATATCATCATCCCGTTATGCATAAAGAATTCATCGAGAATATACGAGGATATACAAGGATATACAAGGGAAATTTCGAGATGGGATTATTGCGCCTTCCAATAGCCCCAGCAACTCACCCATTTTGATTATTCCTAAGAAATCAGATTCTCAAGGCAACCCACGTTAGAGAATGGTAGTCGACTACCGCGATCTGAACCAGAGAACGGTAGGGGACGCCTATCCGTTTCCCAACATCACGGATATATTAGACCAACTAGGAGGTGCCATGTATTTCTCTGTTTTTGATCTCGCCTCAGGATTTCATCAAATTAAAATGGCGCCCGAAGATCAATGGAAAACTGCCTTTTCGAATCCCGGAGGGCAATACGAATACAAACGGATGCCTGTGGGACTTAAAAATTCCCCGGCTACGTTTCAACGACTAATGGATCAGCTGAAAAGAGGATTGGATAACAAAGAAATCTTAGTTTATATGGATGACGAGATCACCCATGCCAATACGCTAACCGAACATGACAAGAGAGTGAGACAATTTTTCTTTCGCTTGACTCAAAGCATCTTAGTTTTACAACCCGATAAGGTTCACTTTTTCGCAAAGAAGTGGCGTTCCTGGGGCAAATAGTAAGCAAACGCGGGGTCGAAACCGATCCCAATGAAGTGAAGGCTGTGAGAGAATTCCCTCGCCCTAAAGGAGTGCGGAACGTAAGGGACTTCCTTGGCCTCACAGGGTTCTATAGACGATTCATCAAGGATTATTCCAAAATAGTGAAGCCTTTATACGAATTCACCCAAAAAGGAATAGAATTTGACTGAGACGACCCGCAAGAAAAAGCTTTCAACGACTTAAAGGAACGCCTGTGCTCTAAGCCTATTTTAATCTTGCCCGATTTCTCAATGCCCTTCATTTTGACGACAGACGCGTCTAACGAAGCTATTGAGGCGGTTTTGAGAATATAACTATCCAGAACACTCAACAAGGCTGAAAAAAATTATAGCACAACGGAAAAACAATGCCTTACAGTACTGTATGCCTTGAATCATTTCCGTCCATATTTACTGGGCCGCTACTTCACTTTGGTTGCCGATCATAAATCCTTGAACTGGATGCACAGTAGAAAAGATCCCGGCCAAAAACTCACGCGTGGATGTTCAAATTCATCGGGTACAAATATACCTTCAAATATAAGCCGGGTAAGCTTACCCGCAACGCTGATTCACTTTCCCGTAACCCGGTTGAGGAAAAACCCACAGAAGAAGACATAAATCACGCTCTTCCAGAAATAAAAGTACTCGTCCTCAAGGAGAAAAACATCACACTAACAGCTCCGAGATCTGCTACAAATGGAAACTCAGCCCGAGGCCCAACCTGTACCAACACCAGCGGATCGAAACCACGATTACCTTCTGCACCAGCGCCATAAAGTAACATCCCCAAAAAAACCGGACGACCTGTAGGGTCCAAAACTCGGAAGGTCGTTCCGGCATTGGATCATAGCACCATAGCACAACCCGAGGAAAACTTCGGACAGATATACCGGATTCCGAAGTAACACCTCCGAAACCAGTAGCGCAACCGGATCACCAGCCGTGCAACGAACGGGTTAGACTAGAACCATCGGAACCACGAAATGGAAACTGTAGTTGCCCTCCAGCGCAGATTGATGTGTCCCTAGGACCACGAGTTGGGTCCCTGCCTAATAATCTGTTATCATCAACCCGAGTTGAGCCGGAGGATTCCGAATCTGATGAACAACCTCCAATATATAACCCTCACTTCAGCGGATTGTGGATTGATGATGCTAACCTATCATCTGACGAAGACCCGCCTTCGCCTCGAGAACAAGGCGACGCCCAAACTGAAGTCGGAGCACCTGCCGTTCCAGTAAGCGGATCAAAGGAAGAAGAAAAAGAAGAAGAGGAGCCCTTACGGGTCTCACACTTGAGGAATTGAGGAAGTCCTTCCAACGCTTTGAGGAAAGCATCCGCGTACACCACGAAAAGACTTTGATAACGCCCGAAGAGGAGGAAATAGTCAACTTCCCAACACATTTCTTCGATGGAGATAAAGTCGACGAACAAATGCAGACAATCTTGGATGATACTACATGAGTGTAGTCAGCATGAGTCCGGACAATCTGAAAATGAATCCTTAGACTGAGAAATCGACACCAAACCCTCCATATCCCGGCTGTCTTCCGTGGAACCTACTATTCTTATGGCCAAAAGTACGTCTGTAACCTCAGGAGGTCAAGCACGCTCGGTTCATTTTCCCAACCTCGAAGGAATCCAGGAGGAAAACGAATGGGTAAAAGAACAATCGCCATCCGTTAGCTTGGAATTCGACAAACCTCCCGAAGAATCATTGGGACTATTCAAGCAGGGAAAGCATTATCTTTCGACTCGACCCCTAGCCCTACTAGAAAACCCCAACCGGCATTTACATTAAAGAATAATGTAATCTCCAAGACACGGGAACCCATGGTTATTACTGATACACCGATCGAGGCCTTTGACAAGGTTTCTATTGACACGGTGGCGAAGCTACGTACTACTCCTAGAGGAAACTACCATCTACTAACCATGCAATACAACTTCACGAAATACCTCATCGCTATCCCCATACTTAACTTAAAAGCATCCACTATCGCTGATGCACTGTCAGATCGGGTTACTAGCTTTCTCTCCAAGAATGGTGAGGGACTCCTACGACTATTCAAAATTCACCACCTAATCACATCAGCGTATCACCCCCAAACAAACGGTTCTTTGGAGTGCAGACATGCCTCACTCATGGACTTCGTCTGGAAATACTCTGAGAAGTACAATGACTGAGACAACTTAGCTCCTTTTGCCACCTTAACTATAATACTAGCGTTCATGCAAGCACAAAATTTATCCCCTTCAAGTTAGTCTACGGTCGAATAGCAAGGTTCCCAACCCTAATACCAGCGGCAGAGCAATTAAGGACTTATAACCTATACCTCCAGGACCTAATTACCCGGCTAGACGAAATAAAAATTCAAGCCGCTGACAACCAAATCACATCAAAGGTAAAATAAAAAATACGCTACGACCAGAAGGTGAAACCTCTGAAAGCCACCGTCGGTGACATGCTTGGGTAAAATTGGAGCCTCGTAGTTCTGAATTCGACAGTGATTATAAAAAATCCTTAAGGATCATAGCGCTGCTCGGTAAAAATAATGTCCTATTACAGCTACGCAATGGTAAAACGATTAGGAAACACATGGATAAGTCAAAAATCGTCCCTCCCTCCGTTACTTCCGACAGCGACACTAACTAACTAACCTACATTTAGTTGTTGGGGCGACAACCACACTCCAGTATACTCTCCTTTTAGCACAAGAGCGGAACGGCTCGCGAATATTGTTTCGCGCATGAAAGAGATAAGTGAACACAAGAGAAACACGTCATTTACCCAACAGCTGATCTACGGAAGGATAGGCTTCCAAGGCCTCACCATTATCGTGGGCTTGATCTTGTTCCTCTTCTATAAAAGGATCCGCCGACAACCGAAACGATCCTTACTCTTAATCCGTTATGTCGAGAAAAAGGAAGCCGCAACCATAGAAACCCCGCTAACGTATGTAGCCATTCAACCAGCTCCCACTCGTTTCCTATCCACCACTATTCTCATGCAACCCGCTCCAACACCTCAACTAGACGAAATAGACTAAATTCATCTCTGCCTCCCCATTTTCAGTACAAACGGATCTTCCCGTGAAACATCCCTACTGCATCACCGCCACCTATCAAACGAACTTAGGACTTGATAGACTTATAGCCTGTTTTAAACAAGCCGGACCTCTTGTCATGGTAGAAGTCATCTCGGAAAGCTTAACCACCCAGACAGCGCGGATCGGTTTCAAGATTCGAGAGCAAAAAGGAAAAATCTAAGGATTTCTAGTTGTTAGAAAAGGCTTTATCTACTGACCAAGAGAAGAACTCATATCCAACACAGATAGTGACTTGCAAACGAGCCCATTCACCCGAACCTCAGGACAAGACGCCCATATTTTGTCGAATTTCCTGACTACGGGACCAGCGAACAACGCAAGAATAGCTAGAAGAGGACTTTTTCAATCACTTCGCTCGTTTTGGAACTCTGGAATACACCACACCATCAAAGACAAGAACAACAGACTCTCCCATGGTTTCGTCAAGAACCAAACACAAGAATCAGCGGAGATGGCCTTACGGGAAAGCGACCTCCGATACCGAGCGATATTCGCTAAGCCACAGAATTCCAAGGCCCTTACAATGTAAAAATACATCACCAGACCATGGCACCAGGAATGTGGAATAGAGATCGATCGCCGAGATTTCCCACTGCATGAAAGGACGTGCAAACGACAACAATCATTGGTCAAGACAACGGACTCCGGACTCTGACTTATACTAAAACAAAAAAAAAAAAAAAAAAACATACTAAGGACCAAGGACTTTAATCTCTCTGTTGCAAGCAAAAGCATGTCCCAGAAAGCCATCCAGTGTCCACAGAGACCCGATTAGTCTATCGGGTTATAGAGTTAGGACAGAAATTGCGATTCCTCAGAACCACGAACAACGACTAACAGAGGTTAATAAGTGGGAAAATGGGAAAGGCAGTACACAGAATACTCGTTAAATACGACAAGGTTCGGCAACACTTGGGACATTTGACCAACATGTCGCTGAAACGATTCTCGGCCCTAAACAAGCTAATCGACTCTCTGGACGCAAGCATCCACAAGTTAACGGAGGCTTTCGCCCGCTTACATATAAGCCACGACTGCTTCAAAGACCAAAGAATATAATAGACTCTGGACTTTGAGCTTGCATGGTTATTCTGCAGTTCTCTGCTGTATTGTCTGTAGATTTTCTTGTAGATACCCACGCGCAAAAAAGTGCAATAATCGTTGTAGAGATTCATACACGAAAAACTACACGGATTTTGCTCTTCAGGATATTCTACATGAATTGCTACACGTTTTGTCTCATTAATGTTTTAACATTACACTTACAGAATATGTACCTGCAGATTTTCATGAAGATTTCTCTACATTTTTTAATGCGTATTTGCTTCAGATTTTTTTCTGATAAAATTAATTATACTGTATAATTTTTCTTAAACGATTTCCCTGCGCTATTTCTTACACGATTTTATACATTATTTTCTACATGATTTTGTACACGTTTTTCTACATAATGTTATACTTATTTTTTTACTTAATTTTCTACACTATTTTCTACATGATTGTTTACACGATTTTTCTATTTCTATTTTCTATTTTTTATTACTATTACTGTACGATTTTCTACACGATTTTCTACACAATATTTTATACGATTTTTCTATTTCTATTTTCTAGTTTTTATTACTATTTCTGTACGATTTTCTACACGATTTTCTACACGATTTTCTACACGATTTTCTACAAAATTTTCTACTTAATTTTCTACACTATTTTCTACATGATTTTTTACACGATTTTCTATTTCTATTTTCTATTACTATTTCTACACGATTTTCTGCATGATTTTTTATACGATTTTCTGCATGATTTTTTATACGATTTTTCTATTTCTTTTTCTATTTTTTATAACTATTTCTGTATGATTCACGATTTTCTTTACGGTGTTCTTTACGATTTTCCTCACGATCTTTTAAACGAATTGCTACATGATTTTCTACATGATTTTCTACATTAATTTTTACATTATCTTCTACATTATTTTCTACATGATTTCTACACGATTATCTAAATATAATTTACTCGTAAATGCAATTCGTGAGGTGGTAAGTTTTGTGGACTCAATGAATCAAGGTATTCTGGTAAAATTCCTTCACCCATTAAACCATTATCATCACAATGATCAGCTGAATCAACACTCGTATATACCAGAGATGGGCATTATTCGTCCGCAAAATTTTATTTTCGAGAATATTAAATATAATGAGAAAATTTTGTGTTATAAAGTCATTTCGTGTATCAAATAGCCCTTTAGAGTTGTTTTGAAAAATATTCGAAAATTTATTCGTCCAATACTTTTTTCGAATAATTATTTGAAAGTTTATTCGACGAATAAATGTTCGAATAAACGATTATTCGAAAAAGTATTCGACGAATAAATGTTCGAATAAACGATTATTCGAAAAAGTATTCGACGAATAAATTTTTGAATAATTGTTTAAAATCTTGCTCACGAGTCAGTATTTTGGATTTGCGGCCTCGATTTTCCGTATAATCGCGCGAGAGATTAGCGAACAAACCGAGACTGTTGCGTAAGTGATTCGTGAATTATTGTCACGTAGAATCGAGAGACGAGGCAGACCTCACTGACCTCCAGGAGCGCGATGGCAGCGCGAGCTCTAAAAGCGCAAGTCCGTCTTGCAGTCCTAAGCTGTTTCGCGAACGAGGCGCCGGAAGAGCAACTTACAGATAAGTTCCGTTCTCCTCTGGTAGTGTCGGATCTGGCAAAGGGCGATGGTTCCCGGCCCGTAGGTAGCGGTGAGACTTCTTCATGCCTGCGGTCGCCGTCGTACTCTTACGAGCGGCCTTCGCGAGGCCTTGCCTATAAGCCCGATTGTCTTACTTTGCTCTCGGCCAGCCGCTCGTAGGCGAGCGAGGAATAGGCCACCTCGAGGGAAATTCATTATGGCATTTCCCGCATTGTTCCTCCTTCAAGCACGAACAGTTTTTGGACACATGCCGCGTATTCTCGCGCTGCACATGCATATACAATGCCTGTTATAAGGTTCAAGGTAAGTAAAAATAAAAAACACATTATTGACTATGAAAACCCACATAAAAAATTCATATAACGGTACATTAATATATATGAGCACCGCTGTTACAGCACTCTTACAACATATTAAAAATCTTTTGTCTACTTATTATTTACTAGATGGAAGTATTTCTAATGCAATGATGGCAACCAGCTTATTTCCATTATTTAAATTCGATTGGGTACCTGATAATGTTGATAAAAAATTTTATCATCGAATTCGAAATTCTTGCATCGTAACACTAGATAGCCTGTTTACCAATGAAATATCAATAGAGGACAATTCACCTAATCAACAATTAAGCAACGAGAACGACGATGAATATTTTACCTTTAAAAGAAGAAAAGTTATAACTAGTAATGTTACACAGGAAATAGAATTAGAAGTTCTTAAATTTTTCACATCCACATCGTCAAAAAATCTTGATGATATTAATAATACAAAATTTATAAAGAGAGCTTTCATAAAATTAAATTCCATAACTTGCGGAAC
>JAWWEQ010051450.1:0-10166 GCA_035583055.1 Torymus tubicola | reverse complement strand
ACAAAGATAAGATAACACAAGCGGGGGGCCTGGTGACGTCATTTGTTTTGTCTCTCCATAGTAGGAATTACACTACTCACCATCTACTTTTTTAAAACCGGCAAAGGAAATATGCAGGACAGTATTTACGACAGCAATAGCTTTAAACATTCAAAATTACAATATTTGCTCACGTTCATTCACGCTTTCACAGGATGTGACACGACGTCTTGCTTTTTTAAGCAAGGCAAAAATAAAATTATCAACATTTTATTAAACGATAGCGATCTCCAACAACAGGGTCAACGCTTTTATGATCCCAATGCGACACCCGAAGCTTTAGCTGCGAGTGGATATAAAATACTTAGCCGATTATATGGAACAAAGAAAGATAAAAGAAGTTTACATGAGTAGCGGTATCTAAACTTCCAAAAGTCTGCGTTAAAAGGTTCCGCAAAAACTCGAAAATTTGCCTCCTACTGAAGGTGCCACAATGCAACATGCATTATGCACATACCTCCAAGTGCAGCAGTGGGAAGGTTACACCAAAAATCCAACGGACTGGGGTTGGAAAGAGCGACTTGATCTTTTACACCCCGTTCCCACACTAGAGCCCCTCATCCCAGACGAAGTACTGTGAAAAATTAGCTGTAGATGTGAAACGGGGTGCAAAAAGACATGCAGCTGCCGAAAGCATGGCTTACGATGCTCAAGTATATGCTCATCATGCCATGGTGAAACCTGCACAAATGCGGAAGAAATTGTTATCGATATGGCAGATATCATGCATGATGATGCAGAATATGACGAGCAATTCGAAACCGAATGCGAAGTTCCACCAAGTACTAATGAAAATATCACACAAAAAACGAATGATGAAGAAGACGAAGATGAAGATGAAGAAGAAATAGAAGAACAAAATCAAGAACAGAACGAGTTAGTATTACGCCCAACAAAAGCAAAAAAACGTAAAATAACCATTTAAGTGATATTTAAATCTCCAATAAATGATTTTATCAAAACAAATACATTATTTTTTATTATTTCATTAACAAGTAGTAGACACCCCAGAATTTATCCATAACTAATTCACCTTTTATTTATGAAAAAGAGAAAAAGTTAATAAAAATAATTATTGTTAATTAAGTATTGTTAAATAAACTTTTTCGGGGAAATGAGTAGGCCATGTGTTAGTATTTTCGTGAACTACCCCAAATAAAAAAAATGAAGGGTTTACTTCAATTAGTTACAGAGACATGAAAAAAATTTCGAGCGCGTAGGATTTGAAGTTCAGTTTTTGCACGTGACACTGTAGCCTTCTCCACTTTTGACCCGCGCCTTCGTGATTATTTATAACAATGTAATTTTGCAATAAATGAGACAAAAATTTTTTTTGTGTTAGTACAACTATTAATTCGATTTTTCGCCCCTGTCTTGTTTCTTAATATTAATAATTGATGACACAGCGATTTTTACAAAAAAAAAATTATCTCGGCTCCCAGAGCACTTAGAGAGTTCTTAGATCTCTTAAAATTTGTGATAAAATACCAGCTTTCCAATGAACCTACTGTCGATTATCTACAACAAATAGTCGAGCCGCCATTGCTTTTATTTATAACAAAAAAATGACATTTTTTTAATTTACGATTTTAAACAATTAAATTTGAAAAAGTCCCTTAGCTTTATTGTTTGTGAAAGTAGAGATGTTAAATTTTCAAAATCTGTTTACTGCATCCTAGTACAACATCTCACGGCTTTGGAAAAATCACGCAAAAATGACCAAAATATAATAAATAATTGCAATTATGCAAAAACTATTAAATATTTTTAGCTAAAATTTTAACTGCTTATTAACTACCACAAGAGCCATACTTTAAAGAATTATAAAGCACCTAACGACGTTTTTAACAGAGTAATAAACAATCGTAAAAATGGCCTTTTAAGCGGTTTTTTCGATTTGCAGATAAACAAATTAACTAAATTTAAATCTGTAAAGTTCGTTTGATAGATCTTTTTAATATCTACAAAGTTTACCTTTAATTTTTTTCTGTAAAGTCAGTAGTTTTTTTGTAGCAGTCAAAAAACTGTTTTTCCAAACATTCAATTGTTAATTAAAAATAGTTGACATATCAATTTTTATAGTCACTCATCGGATTATAGTTCCCTATGACCTTCTCAATCATATCCGCTTTGAAAAGGTCGGCTTACAGTTAAGTTGCAATAAAAAACTAATTTGACTGGCCTAATATAGCAGCGAGCAGTATCATGCTGCGCGTCCTAAAATTCATACGCTAATAGTATAATAAACCAACAATGCTTTATTAACCTGCAGTAACTTTATGCTGCCATAGCTTAAAAGCGCTCCGTGTGGGGACCTACAGTTTAAGGTGGATTCCGAACCACTAGAGCTACAGTGAACCTACATGAAAATTCCCAATTTTTGAACAATTCGGATATAAGTAAGTAGAGGTGCCATGAGTCAATCGCCGAGTCCGGGAATCGAACACCGGTCTGGTTGGGTAAACAAACATTCCGGCGTCGAAAATCCCGAGGCTTTAGATGATTAAGCTACCGTAGCTCTTTAATTTCTGATTAAAAAAAATTATATCTATGTTATAACGATATTCTTAAAAAATTTATTATAATTTTATTATTACTTAATCATATATTGATTCACAAAAAATAATGCGTATATATTTTTTTTATAGGGATCTCTGTCCAAATCCTGTCTTTAGAAGTTTTTTCATTTCTGAACTAAATGTATTTCTTGTATAATCATACATAAATTATAAAATGCATATTTCTTAAATATAAAATTAATTATGAAAATCAGTAATTTATTATTTGAATTTATTTAATATTTTGTAAGATTTGTCAAATGATTTGCCAAATTATTTATGATATGATGATGTTTTATCATCATATGATAAATTGATCATCATATTTGTCATATGTGACAAATCATATGGTCTTTATTGGTAGGATATAACACTATAACAAAAATATAGAGGTTCAGGGGCAAAAGCCCCTATGAGATTCCTGCATCCTTTTTCTTTAAATTTGTTAGACCTTTCCAACTAGAACGAGTCTAATGGGAGCTTTAATTCAAATCTCAGATGAAATTTTGTTTGGTCTCATATAATTTATTTGAATATGAAAGTGGTAAATGTGTTTAATTTTTATGCCGCCCCTTTAATAATTTATAACTTTTTAAAAGAATTAGTTACTGATATGTAAGTAATTTAAATTTAAAACTATTTTAAGTAACCAATATATTAATAAAATGTCCTCACCTATTGAAAAATCTAATGTGAGATTTTTTAATTAAGCCAGTTACAACTGTTTTTTAAATGTAAAATTTATAAATGTAACTATAAAAATTCCATCGAAATTTGTTTTCCATAGATCTTAAGCTACTTTTGTAAACAAATATAAAATAATAAAATTCAAATTAATGTACCCTCCATAATCCTCGCACACCTTCATGATGATACACATCTTGAAAACAACTTACTAATGTTAAATTAGATTCAACACCAGTGACTTGCATACGAACTTTAACAACATCAGTAGGGTTTGCTATTGCACTAGAAATAGCACCAGCTATAGTTGCACATACAATATTGATTAAAACTAAATCATCAGTTCCCCATCTATCTGTAGCATTTTGCTTAAGAGAATAATAAGTTCCAAATTTAATAGTTCCATAGGTTGCCTGCCTTAAAATTGCTGAACTAATTCTAAATAAATATCGAAATGTAACAGATTTATATTTATTTATAAACATACTAATTGCAAAGAAATATATTAAATCCAAAATTTACCCAGAATATAAGGCTTTATAACCTTCTTGCTTTGAAATTTGAATTAAAGCATCTGTCATCCCAGAATACTTTAAACGTGAATGTTTTTTATCATGTTTTTGTCCCTGAATTTGTAGACGAGTTTTAGTTGTGTCCAAAGGAAAAGTACCTGAAATAAATTAATTTTATTTGTAATTTAATACAATTATAAGTTAACAAAAAGACTATATTTATTAAAATTGTTTACCTAATTCAGCAACAATAGATGCTAGACCTCCATAAATAAATGGTCTCCAGTCATGAACATTTGTTTCTCCCATCCCAACTTTAAAACTATCAAATATGTATTACTTGATTAAAACTTGATTAATTTATTTTGTGACAAGCATGAAGCTTGTAAATTCAAATAAAAGTTAAAATAAATCAATTATTTATTATGTCCCTCTAAACAAGGAATAATTCTTTGCATTTGAAGCAACATTATATTACAATACCAAACAAAGAGATATGTATAATCAAAGTAAAAATGGCACTAAAGACAAAAGCATTTCTTTACTAAAATCATCTAAAACTATCTCAGTAACAATTTATACAATCTTTAAAATACTATCTTTACTTTTATGTAATTTAAAATTCTCATTTATTTGTATTTTACTGGATCTATATATAAGTATTTGCTTAATATCTATAGAAATGACTTTATGATTTATAGCAATATATAGACTTCTACTGTTATAATTTTATACTGGATTTCAATAAATAAAATAAATGAAATATATTTTGAACCTCCTGTTATTCTTAGGTTACTTACTCTTAGTGTGTTGAATCATATTTTTCAAAAAAGTTTTTTTTTAATTTAATGATATATAAAAAAAATTTCATTAGTTTCTGTTTATCTTGTGAGCATAATTCAATAAAAAACACAACTCGTAATTCACTAAACACTTTCATAGCATGTTCAAATAAATAAATTAAGCATTTACTGTCGTAATAACGTAAACTATAGAGTCGACGTAATGCACGATTCTGATATTTAATTTAAAGTTGCAATTACGATTCTTATTTTTTTTTAACATGCCTTACCTACTTTAAAAATAGTCAATATAAACAACTTACAAATTAAGTCTTCTGGCCTAACAATTACAAACTAAAATTTTAGAATTAACTATATGTATATATATAATTTATACGTACATAACTTTGCAGAATGAGAGACAACTAGAACGTAGTTTATCAAATTTCGCACGTGTTGTCTGTGATTATGTGTTTGTTCAACTTTGTATCCATCATATGACTATACCTAATAATTTTCTCAAGAGCATTTTTTGCGAAAATAATCTACTATAACCGATCTATGGTAACTAAAGAGGTTATATTGGATTTGATATGATAGAAATGGTTCAATAATTTTAAAAACATAAAAATAATTAATTTAGATATTAATGGTATATCTCATTGCTTATTTTTTACCGCCTAACAAATAATTTATTGAAACAAAAATAAAAGAGCAAGTAATGTTATTAGTGAAAAAAACTGCCATATTTTTGACAGCAACATTCTTTTTTGTAATATTAGGAATTTTCATAAAAAGATTTAATTTAAAAGTGACTGAGATTACAGAAATAGAAAAATGTCCTGCTTGTTTTGGAATTTCCATGTGTGAGGAAATTAATGACAATAAAATTTATTTTGAATATAGTGATTTCTATTCATTTTTTAATAATTTATTTAGTATTAAGAATGTTTACTACGGTAGACATAAAGGCAAAAAAGTTATTATTAAAAAATTAGCTCATAAATCAGAATTAGATGATTTTGACAAAATGATTTGTCAAAATATTGAGTTGTTTGAACTTTGTTATAAGCAATTTCCACATACAGAAAACAAAACTGATTTTTATAAATTAATTGTGTATGAACTAACACAGTCTAGTATGAATGATCCAAATAGAAAAGTAAGACTTTGTCCAACAAAAGAAAGCATAGATGAACTACTTGAAAACTTAAAAATAAAGCACAAATTAGAAAAAGAAGAATTTTATAAATATGTATGGACTTCTATCAAAATTAATCCTGAACCTATTATTCTGCAGGTAACTAAGATTGTAATTTATTATGAAACTTTAAATTTATAGATTTATTTTATAGATTTTAACAGCCAAAGATGGTTGGCCTACTCCTGAATATTATGGAGCATGTGGAAGAATAATCATTCAAGAGTATATTGGGTTACCCCTGTCATCTTTCAAAGAAGATTCATGGATGAGAAGAATAAAAATTGCCTCGAGTCTCCTTGATGCTGCTTATTTGTTTACCTTTAAAAATTCCAAATTTGCATTTTATCTAACAGATATATCTTTGGATAATATTGCTATTGATAATAAATATAGAGCTATATTTATTGATTTAGAAAATATTATCATTGTAGATAAATATCCACCAATAGAAGGTAAAATTTTAGAATTTAATTTACTTAGAAACATCATATTATTCTATTGAATTTATAGATATTCATAATTTTGAATCATGGAATCAAACTAATATAAATGACATTAATTCTAAGTGTCAGGATTGTTTAATATTTTCACCAATTGACATATGTACTCATAAAATTAGTGATCATAACTACTATGCTATATGCCAGGTAATATTTAAAAACTGTCTAAAATCTTTCAAATTAATTAATTTTCATAAATTGCTTTATTATTTAGCACATACTTTTGCAAAATTTTAATTCTGACTTAGACATTCAAGGATTTTTGCATGATCCTCCTGAAGATATTTTAAAAAAATACATCAATTTGATATACTTGTTAAAACAATGTTCAAATCCAAGTGCTGGGAAATCAAGAATCGACTATGGTATACAACTTAAATCAGTATTAGACCTAATTATAAAGAATGAAAAATAAATTTTATTATGTACATTTATTTTGATAAAAAAAGTTCCATAATTAGACAATATTTGTTACAATTACTTTCGGTACTCTAACTTTTCTAATTTAGCTTCCAACTCTTTTATCTTTTGTCTTTGATCTTCTATTATCTGATTTTTTTTGCTATTTTCAAGATGTAAAATATTATTTTCATCAAGTAATCTGTCATTGTCATCTTGTAATTTATTTATTATTAATTCTTGATCTATTTTTAAGTCTTCTAAAAGTTCATTTGCTGATGGTCGTCTTACTGGATTCATCTGTATTAATTGACTGATTGTTTTTGCCTATAATATATCACAATACAGTAAACATGAAAGTGAATTTTTTTATATAATGTTATTTATATAACAGCTTTACCCATTTTGGATATGAAGTAGCAAGTGCTTTTGGAACTTCACCAGTTTTTAAAGTTTCAACCATTTTTATACATTCCATTGATGTTTGCATAGGAATTAAAAGTTCCAAAAGAACAATTCCTAAACTATAAATGTCACTCTACATATAAATTTTATCATTAATTTACAGTAAGAAAATACATCTTATAAAAATGAAAATGAAAATTGTTAACACCTTTGGGTTACATTCTCCTTTTAATTGTTCAGGAGCTGCATACATGCATGTTCCAATAATAACATCATGGGTTTCTCTTTGCAAAGGACAAGCTAAACCAAAATCTCCTAACTGCACTTGTAATTTTCCTGATGTGGAAATGAAAATATTACTAGGCTACAAAATCCAAGTATTTAGATTTTGTTATTATTGTTTCAAGTAGAATATTATAATCCTCCTCTATTATATTAAAGTGACACTTTTTTTCCCGACCTGCCCTGAACAATTTTTGAACAAATTTTTGAACAATTTTTTACCAAATTTTTGAACAATTTTTGAACAATTTTAGAAAAGTTTTTGAACCATTTACGTACAATATCCAGAAAATTAATGAACGAAATATACGGACAATTTCCAGAATATAGGATATAGCATTATTTTATATAGCCCTTCAGCGTTAGCCATTCTAATAAGTACTCGACAATAAATAAATCAATAAATACCCAAAATTAAATAAATGATTAAATACTCATTAAATAAATAAATATTAGAATGTTGCCCGACTCTTACGATGTGGACGTAAGTAAATTAAAATAATAATTGTTCAAAAATATTCTGGAAATTGTCCGTATATTTTGTACATTAATTTTCTAAATATTGTACATAAATGGTTTAAAAATTTTTTTAAATTGTTCATAAAGTATTCTAAAATTTTGAACAAGCCGAGCGTCAGCGAGTGAGATATTTTCGTTAGTTATCTATAAATGTTACCTTAATATCATGATGTACAATTTTTAAAGAATGAATGTAGTTCAGACCACAAAGAATTTGTGTTGCTATTCTGGCAACCATTGATACTGGTGTAGATTCTAATCGCTCATCTAACCATTGACGCAATGTTTTTTCACATAGAGCCATTTGAATGTATAATATTGCATACTGTTTCTAAAAACCAAACAAATCAATTTATTAAGTAATTAATAATTTTATTTCATTAAAAACCTTACTGTTTGACTAGAATATTGACAAATTTGTCTGTCATCCAAAGACTCATCACTTGATATACTTTCTTCGGTACTAGTTCTAGAATTAATTTCTGCATCATGTACATCACTTTTCATATTTGCATTATATAATTCATTCTCTTCTCTAAAAGATATATCTGAACTGGAATCAAAATTTTGTAAATTGTTCTCATCTATCAATTTACTAGAATAATGCAGACATTGATGTTCACTTAATAATTGTGATTTTTCACTTTTGTAATTCATAAAACTTTGACTCCTATGGACTTTACTAGAATTTTTTAAACTAAAATGTCTACTTTCAAATGTTTTATCAATTTTAGTTGCATTTGTAGATGGAAGTTGTGGTATACAAGGAGCTGTTATAGGTTCTATCCAAGCTTGTTTGTATGAAACTATATTAGTATGGTTCAATTTAGCAAGAGTTTTAACTTCTTCTAAATGATTCATAACAGTTTTAACTCGATCCGGTCTAACAACAATTTTTTTTATTGCATATTCTACTTCATCAAGTTTATGCACAGCCTTAAATACATTTCCAAAACCTCCACCTGCAATAAAACCAGTTTCTCGAAATTGATCTTGATATGGAGATACATATCTAATAATGGGTCTAAAAGAATTAATATATTATATATGTAAATCTCATATACAAAGATAATATTAAGGTTTCTAGATAATAGTACCTTGGAATTGGAATTGAATTATCACTTTGAATTGTTGCTCTAGCAACACTTATTAAATGATATACTGCATCCATATATTTATCTTGAATCAATTCAAATCCTCCTAATTTATAGGAAGGGTCTATCAATTTCATTTGATGCATTGTATCACATAGTACTGTAAATAAGTAATAAATATAAATAAGATTTTAAAGCTTTATTATTTGTTGTTTTATGCAAAACTTACACAAATATAACTTTTTACTTTGCACTGCATCTTTTTCAATAAATGTACACAATTGATTTATAAGAGAACTAATTAAAATACTGGAAGATGAAACTTTTTTCATTAATTTATTATTCTTGTTTTTTCTTTTATCTTCAAGGCATCTTGTTGAACAAGAATTTGCTCCTATAAAAAGCTTTTCTTTATTAATCCTTTTCTTATATATTCTCACATACAATTTATAAATTGCTAACCTAAAAACTATCTAATATAGTAAATAATAGTTTTTGAAAATAAAATAATAAATACTAGAATAGTTTTTATACACTTATAAACAATTTATCTAATTTTTTTTTTATTTACCCTTATCAAATGTAGTTACTGTAGGTAAAGTGGTCCAGGGATTATCTTCTTCCAAGAGTTTATTTTCCATTTTTAAGATTTATTAAGATACTCATTTATTTAATTTTATAAAAATAAGAGATATGTTGAAACCTAAAATTGTATAACTTATGAGAATTTAAAGAATATCAGTTATTAAGCGTAAGAAATATATTTTTATACGAAATATGATTAAACTGAAAAATATAAAGTATATTAATTACATTTTCCGTTTTTTAGGGAGAATCCACACGATCATCCTTCCCCTGTTCCTTACCCCCTACCCCTACCCCGCCAGGCCTTCCTATAATCCTATAGGATTCACCATCTTGACTACTCTATGCTCATCGCTTCCGGGTCCGTATCATGAATTCGAGTAGATACGTTTTCTCAGGCCCGTGAGTCTCGACACAGGGCCCTTTCTACATATGTGTGTTCTGCGCGCTCTGTGCGTTCCAATCTACCTACTCATGTTGCCTGTGGCACAACGGAACAAAAGTAAGGTAGGTAGTCTACTTAATGTGTAGTTTGTGGCTGTGGTGCTCTGTTTTCGAACCGCTTTTCCTCTGTATATATGAGGAGCAAATGAGCAAATTTCT
>JAWWEQ010051449.1:0-10168 GCA_035583055.1 Torymus tubicola | reverse complement strand
AAATTCAGGGTAACATATGGGATGGTTACGAAGCGATTTAGGTGATTTTAAAACAAAAAAAAATTTTGACCTCTCGATTCACCTGAGAACTGCGCATATATATATATAGATATATGGCCAAGTCTGTTAAATCGAGAGGTCAAAAAATAGATTTTCTTGAAATTCGCAGAAAATGTTCTGTTACTCATTCCGGATATCCCTGAATTTTTAGATTATTTTACCCATAGTTTTGGAGATATAAGAGGTCAAAAACTAAATTGAACTCCTCAAGGAAGCATTTTTCGTGATAGACACAAGAATAGTTTTTTTGTAGAATTTTCTTAGCTTCTCAATAAAAATACTTTTAACGCCATATGTATATGCTCTTACTGTCATATGCAAATGAAATATATAAATTAAAAAAATTAAAAGTCTGATCCGGACTTTCTCTACCAAAAAATTCATGGAGATGAAGTGGTAGTATGAATCCTGGAATAGGTTGCGATCGTTTTTGAATCTAAAAAATTCATTCGTGTCATCAGTCTTTTTAAAAAGTCAACGTACATCGGTGTGAAAAAAATATACTTAAATTCTACGGAAAATTACAAGAAAAAAATCTATGTAAGATATTTCGAAATTTTGCCTCCTTTTGAGATAAAAATTAATGAAAATGTACAAAATTAATAATTATTTTATCTTTAAATTCAGCATTTTCATTTCCGAAAATTCCGTAGAATTGAAGTATATTTTTTTCAGACTGATGTACGATGACTTTTTAAAAAGAATGAAGACTATAAACAATATTTTTTCAGACCTGCATAAAACATTTGTTTGAAAATAAAAAACTAAATGAATTTTTTTAGGTTATAAAATGATCGCAACCCATTCTGGGATTTATACAGTTACTTCGTACAATTAAAAGGTATCTCCATGAATTTTTCGGTAGAGATACCTCTGATTGATTTTTTTCTTTCTGAATTTTAATGTTTCGTTTAGAGGTATTTAAGTGACAGTGCACACAGCTTTGAAAATATTTTTATTGAAAAATTGTGTATCGTGAAAAATGCTTCCGTGAGGAGTTATAAATTAATCAAAATAGGCAAAAAATGCAGAAAATACTAAAATTGTCAACTTGACATGGCACAGCTCAAAAACATAAAGGTTAAAAAATCTGAAAAAATTCATCAACACTCGGTACATCAAATTACACGTTTTCACGAAGTTTCAAGAAAATCTATTTTTTGACCTCTCGATTTGACAGAGAATCACCCATATATATATATATATATATATAGTGGAAGTCGATATTTCATGAGAGAACTATACGTGACTGTTTTACACGATGATTTACAGACGCGCGTAACGTTGTTTCAATGAAATACAAATTACTAAATAAAATTCGAAGTTATTATGCGCATCATAACGCGATGTGTTTAGTAACTGTAATGTTTAATAAAAATATTGCTTAATTAAATTACATCACGAATTTCCCGATTCATTTTCATTTATCAATTCAATTAAAAATATCATTCTCAATTAGTAAATTAACGAATTGGAAAATTGCAAAGAGCTTGGAAATCTGATAGTATTCCAGACAATTAGCGCGAATTATTCATACAACGCTACACCGCTACAGCCGTAATTACGTGTGAATCAAAATCCATCATTGCAATCATCCTTTTTTTCTTGCGAGAGCTTACAATATCGATAGCAACTGGCTTTATCCGCATTACGCAACCAGACTGCACCCAATTCTGTCTACTATCAACCGCACTCTACCACCACCATAAAGCTCTATCCAAAACAAACATGGTTCTTCCTTTTCCACTCTTGCACGTATCCCACCATCTCTTACTGAATTCTTGAAGTAGTACCACCTTCTTGTCACTCCTTCTTACCTGCGTCGTGCAAACTTCGCGTGAATAAGTAATGCGCGTCACGCAGCTGACAGATCTGGGTTACGCGTGCGCTCGTGTAAACTATACTAGTATCTTATGTAGATGTGTGTATATGTACGTACCTGTTGTAGGGACGCGTGCCCCACATATGAGCGAAACTGTTGACGAGGAAGGTCTGGTTAAGCAAGAAGACATAGCGTATGATGACTGCGTTGATGGCTATGTACCAGCTCTCGTTCCAGCAGTAGACTGGGATCAGAGTCGGGATGACGAACGCCAGGTTGAGCATGATTATCTCGTAGTATCTGTGGTCAACGAGAAACAGTGAGAGAGAGAGAGAGAGTGAGAAATCACTATACGTTTCCATGAGAGTGGCTCTGACGCATGACTTCCGTGCTAGATAGGAGCTTACCAGGAACGAGGTGTGATTTAAGGTCCGATTGGATGGAGTAGAGAGAGAGAGACAGAGAGAGAAAGAGAGGATGTGTGCATCGTGTGATCTAATTGATTAATTTCGAGATTTTTTTTTAAAGAGGGAATGGATTTGGGTCAGATGATGTACGTTTGGTGTTTTTTGTTCGTCTAGTTGTTGTTATGTCAATCTGTGTTATAATTGTTGGTCGAATATATAAACTTTATTTTGATTACAATGTTACGATGTTTATATTTTCTATTGAAATAAAATAAAATTTCATATTTTTTATACATAAATTTGATTACTCACAAAAATGTTTATACGATTGTATTTCCTAGACAATATATCCAACCTCATGTTTACCGTTATTCAAATTTTTAATTGTTTCAGTTATCAATCTCATATTCTGTAACTAAAGTAATTTTGAAAGAATTTAGAAAATAGCTAAAATATGGCAGAAATACAATATTGAAGTTTGAAATTTTTTTGGATGGAATATCGTTTCGTTACAGATTCTAATTTTAAATTGCAGTGAGCCTTTTGCTTGAATAATAGTACAACTATAAAAATTTACTCGAAAATATTTTCATTTCAAACGGAATGAACTCGAGTTCAGATTATTTTTTTTTGTGATTTATTGACTCTCATTATATAACTTACTTTGTAATTGGTGTAGTTTTCTTTATACAATTCTATTCACATAAAAAAAAAGTATAAATAACTAAAGGCAGTCGAGCTAAAGGTCTGTCGAGAACTTACCTATCGAAGAACTGGATAACAGGATCGGCTTCGATATCACTCATGTCTATCTTGCCGCCGTATTTCTTCACCGCTGGATGACGTTTCATCATCAGCCAGCCAACGTGGGAGAAAAAGAAGCCACGCTTCGCGTCGTGCGGGTCAGCTGCCGTCTCCGTGAACTTGTGATGTGTTCGGTGGTCCCTGATCCACTTGTAGAAGTGCGTCTACAAAAATAAAGAAATCGTGTTTTAAGAACTTTCGTTGGCCTAAGATTCGTTCTTGCGCGAAAAGAAGTTTGTCATTTTTCTCGTGTTTCTTTGATTTTATTTTTCGTAGATGCAAGATCTGTAAAGTAGTTTTAGTTTGGTACAGCGTTTTATCTAAAAGCATTTTGCGTTTGCACTTTTTGTATATCAATTGATGGACTTTACGGAAATTAGTTTGAAGTGTACTGAAGAATTTCAGTTATTTATAATATAGTTTGAAGAAAGTATTATTGATATGAGCTATTTCTTTCAATATTTCTGTAAAATATTTCAAAGTAAAGTTCTATTATTGAATTCTAAAAGTTTTATTTGTATTGATATAATCAAGCTAAAAAGAAATGTCCATTGTTTTTATTGATTTTATGTGTGTTCTTTCAATCGCTGTTACGTACGTACTAAAAGGATTGTTTGAAAAAAGCCATTAGTTAATTTCAACTTTTATCGCACAAAATCACGCAGGTCAATGTCCACACTAAGCATTCATGAAATCGTTACTCATTCACCAAATTCAACCCGACAAAATCATAGCCACCACGAAACAGCAATTTATTCTTTTTTTTCGTTAGAGCACTATCGATGATAAAATATAAAAGTCCGAGTTCTATTTATTTCGCTTTGGTCAATTGTGTTAATCTAACAATCTCCCTACTTTCCCGCGTCCATTCTCACATAAACACTCGTTTAACACGCCGTAATTGCCCGTTCAGGCTCTCTCTTGCCACGCACATAAACTTTTTCTCCCTCACAACGAAAAGTATCGTAACTCACGAAGAACAAAAGGGATCCGAGAAGGCGATCTTTACTCTCTCTCTCTTTCTCTTTCTCTCGTTGTAGCTCGATCTTTTGGCAATTACAGAGCTATCGTCGTCCGAAAAAGCGACTTCACACTCATACAGTAGAGTCTTGAATTTCTACACTTGCCGCTGGGGAAGAGATATTTGTTTCTCCGAGCGAAAGGAATTGCCGTGGGATCTCGATTTTCCCTGGCTATTTCCGATAAAGCTCGTGTCGATTTCTTCTTTCTTTTTTTGTTTCTCTCGTTCTCGGTCATTTATATTGTGTGTATATATATATATATATATATATATATATATATATATATATGTAGTTGACGGTCTGTCTAGCGAAATTCACTTTTTGCTTTCATTTCTATGGATTTCTGTCGGGTGCATTTGACGATAGACGCCGCCGCCGGCACGATTTTAGTGGCCTTTTTATATTTGGCTGCAGTCGTATTTGTTTCCTGGATGCGATTATTTGAGATTTAATTCGCTTGGGGTGATGGAGTGAGACGAAGTGCTCATGATAAAAATTATCAGACGAAGGAGATGGGTGAAGCTGTACGATTGTGAATCCACTTCACTGTGAGTGATGCATCTATTATTGTCGTGCAAAACTTTATATCGATTCGTGACTAATGTTTAATTATAAAATGGTATAATTATATTATCTCTGTATAAAATTTTCTACGTGTTTATAGTATTATGTATGCATTGTGTTATACAATTTCTAGAGGGTTTTAATTTTTTCTTGAAAAAAATTCATATGTTAATGGGACCATTTCAATGTATAATATAGCACGGGTCGCTCCTTCAGGTTCGTCTATAACTTGCCTTCGGAGCGCTCCCGCACTCCTTGATTTTAATAAAAAATTAATTATGCTACGTTTAATATTTTTAAACGCATTTGTTTAGGTAAATTCATGTATTATAAGAAATAATATAGGAATAAATTAGCTTTTTAATTAATCTTTTGTAGAAAATAAATTAACTTTGTTCATTCTCATGATAATTAAATAGAAAAATTTTTACTCGAGATTAACATGAAGTTTATATTTTACTTTATTAATCTCAGAAGTTAGTGAAATATTTTTGCAGGAACTGCAAGAGTTTATTTGAAATATGTCTGACCATACGTGAGCTTTTCTACTACGTACTTTATACTAATTCTTACTTGGAATTCCAGAAAATATTAAATTTCCTCACAGTTTACATTCTTTTTTACAATTCTAAAAGTAAAGTTTATTATATTTAAAAATATTTTGTTTGCAAAATATATTATTAAATTTTATAACTTAATATAATAAGTAATTCGGTCTCTCATTCTATCCAAATCTAACCGAAAAAGAACCAATCCTCCCACTGTATCTACTCTTAAACTTCGAAAGAATTTTAAAAAACCATTTCATTATTATCCCATTTCAGTCTCGCCAACTTTCTTCAGTTTCCTATAAAATAACCTGGAACCGTTTCAAAATCGCACTTGATACACCACCATATCCATTACTGTATAATAACAAAAGTTTCTGGAAAAATGCATCTCTCCATCTCTTTCCTCCAATAGCCACAACACTGCGAGAAGAGTATATATCCGTATACATACTCGTATTGCGATATTGAATCTCTCGTTCGGGTACGCCCGCGGCGAAATAAATGACTCGAACGCGCTCGGGCGTGCGAGCTTCCACTGAAGATACCATATCACACTTTTCGAAGACGTGCAAAGTCTGTACAGATATATATGTGTATATATATATATATGGGTAGACAATAAAGTAATAGCCGGTTGGTAAAGATCAAAAACAAAGGTAAACAGAAGAACGTTGGAAGGCAGCCTCTTTTTTTTCGCTATACGCATTTTTTTAACGAAGAATGTGCTTCGTTCGCATGCTACGCCGGATTGTTGTTGTAATTACGGTGGATAAAAACACGGCATTGTTTGTGTTATCTGTTGGTTTGAATCTTTTTGTTTTTCCGTATGGAGAGTTAGAAAAATTACGCGAATATTTTGGTGTTATCATGTATTCGAAAAAAAACATTTACTAGCAATTAATATTGAAATAATAAAATAACTAAGGTAATAAGAGAAGTTGCTGTGGGATGGTACTTGTAGTTGAAATAAATTCATCTACACCCAAAAATAACAGAAATTAGTATTTAAAAAATGTTTTTTCTTATTTTTAAATATTGCTTTACGTTTTCTATATAAAAAAGGCCACTCCTCCGTTTCTAATAAATTAATTCATCTACTCTTACGAACTTTCCGTATCAACACCAAATCCCGTTATCTCTTCGCAACGTAAAATCACCAAACCGCACCGCATAATCGCAGCACCACCGTACTAGTACCTTGCACAAAAAGAAAACTACTGCAGATGCAACTCTTCTCTCTCTCTCTCTCTCTTTCTCTTTTCCTCTTTCTCTACCGTTCCGAGGTCATTTGAATGCCTGGGCGAAAAACAAGCTACTTATGCTCTCCTACCGCGTAAACGAGGACTATCAGCCCGCAGTGAGAAAACAAAACATCAAGAGAAATGAAAAAGAAATAGAGAGCTTTTAGAGGCTCGCTTGAGTGAACATCAGGTTCGTTAAGATTCGACGGATTGTTTTACTTTTTAAATTCTTCCTGAGTCTTCGCGGCGGTCGGCTTTGTTTCTCAAGCTGAAAAATAGCAAGAAGCGTGAGGATAGAATTTAGGGTGTGGAATGCGGAATTTTGAGACGGTGAAAATGTACATGTATATATATATATATATATATATATATATATATATATCATTTCGGAGAGGGTCTCTCGTGCGGTTGTATTTCTGAAGGAGCTTTAAAAATGTCAAATGTTTTACGATGGCTGTATATACAGTAGTTAGTCTCAGTGGTAGAGATGCCCAAGCGCGCTCGAGTCATTCGCGAAAGCCCAAAAGACGAGTGATAAGGGTATATGTATCTTGCTCTTTAAAATATAAAAAGTGTGCAGTGATATTTTGCTAATGTATAAACTTTTCAGAGTAATTGAAGAGTGAAACGAGTTTTACGTGTATACGTACTACAGGTTGTAAGGAAGTTTGCGAGGTTAAAATTTTTACTGCGTACTTCATACAGTATAACATGTATAGTTAATTTAATCATCTAAGTCCACTTTTTTTTTGAAAATCGAGAAAATTCTAGATTTTGGGTTTTTTCAAATAGGTATTTTTCATTTAACAGCCATAAATTTTCAGAGTTATAAAAATTAAAAAAAAAAAAAAAATACAACGCCCGAATGATTTTGCTATAATTCAAAACGAAAATGCCTAATGCTCACGAGTAAACAGACGCGCAATTTATTGCAATGGATCAACGCGAAAGCACTCGCTTACACACATACGTAAGCTCGTCACGCTCCTCTTCCCTCGAGTCTCGCAGAACCAGACGCGACTGCAGCATCCAGAATTAAAGAGATCATCGACTACTATCTCTCTCTCTATATATATATATATATATGTATCCACTCGTGTGCTCTATCCACCGAATGCACACACCGAACCTCTATTACTACACACGGTAGGAGAAAAAGTGAGTATAGGGCGGAATAAAAAAGGCCAAGGAAAGGAAACAGAGAGAAAGAGAGAGAGAGAGGGACAAAATATTCGAGCGTAACGCTCGCGTATATATACGCATCGAGTATAACGTTTCTTCGTATGTATATATGCATGAGCGGCAGAACCACACACACACACACACACACACACACAGCGATGCAGTTCTGCCTCTGGCGGCAAGTGGAATTTAATGGTGTGCGATATTTACGAGAAAGAGTTAAAGGTAAACAGATGCGAGGGAGGCTTGGGCTCGTGTACTACTGCAGCCACACCGTCGCGTCGAAATGGAATTTAAGAGCTTTATTGCAGTTTGAGAGGAATCTTTGTCCATGTGTGTGTGTGTGTGTGTGTATACGTGAATGCGGATGTCGATGAGGAACGTACGAAGGTAAATAATTGTGACTTTTCGAGCCGATCGTTAAAATTAATGGAATGTGAGTTATCCGGACGTTTTTCCTAGAAGGGAAAGGGAGAAAGGCTAATAAATAAGTCTGCCACCGGATATTGGTGCGTTCCTTACAAAAGGGGGAAGGAAAAAGTACGCGTATTGTTGCAGCTCAATGAGTAATGTATACATATAACGTCAGAGACTGCGCGTTATAACGCATCTGTGCAATAAAATATCGTCGATTGTAATTGAAATTTTTCCATGGTTGTATGTAGGTGTGTGTGTATGTGTGTGTGTATATATATATAAGAAATCAGAATTTCGCAAAAGCTAGATTGTATTACGTGTTTCAGTAACGTCGCGTGCGCAAACATCAACAGTATACGCTTGTCTTGTGGAAACTCTGACGCGGGCGTACTCGTGAAATTCAAAGATTAATTAATTATCATTTAAAATTCAAACTGTCACGCGCGACTCCACCCGTTCGCGTTCTAATTAAAACTTCGAGAGAGAGAGAGAGAGAGAGAGAGAGAGAGAGAGAGAAAGAGAGAGAGGATTTCTCATTCCGCTCTACTACTACGCAAAACTAACGAGGTTATACAGGATCAGGGAAGATTAAGACGCACCGTACGCTTCCGACAAGTAACTTCACCTTCTGCCAACTAAAACAACATTTGAAAAACATCGGAACGCGTATATTGCCGAAAGTGGGTCGAGTGTTGGGTATATATACGTACGTATATTAAGGAAATTAAAAATCTTACATTTGTTCTTATTGTAGCAGCGCGGTTAAAAGAGAGGTACGTTACAAATGAATGTGTTTGTAGCGCTGTAAAAATATGCGGCATTCAACGTGCCTATACACGAGAAATAAGTATTTTCTGGGGCTTTCTGGAATGTAGATTGTAAGTTATTTTTTTACGAATTTTTATGTGTGCTTTAATGTTTATTTGCATTAATTGAAAAATAAATGAAAAGTGAGTTGGGATGTTTGAGATTTTTTGCATAGAGAGTGCGTATTTTTACGGCTGTTGTAGAAATGACGTAGCTCTCCTTTTCAATAAGGGGTTTTTATATCAATTTAACAATGGCTATATGAATTAGGAAATCGTTAGAAATTATCTGCAAAAATTTCCAATCCTAATTAATCCTCATATGAGAGTTTAATTATTCATGAAACTCGCTTTATACTATATACAATAAAAACCCTCCGTACCAGTGTATATCATTCGAATAAAAATTCGATCTTACAATGAAAAATTTAAAAAAATCATATAGTAAAAGCTTGATAGTCAAAATCTATCACCTAAAATAAGCCGTAAAATCTAAATGTCAACCCCTCAGCCATTCACCTAGTTGTAAAAAAAAGCAACATCCCTACTTCCCTCCTACTCCCTCTTCACTGCCAACCTTATCTTCCAACACTTCTCCAAACAATAACCCACAACCGTATCAGCTCCATAAACTTGCATCCTTGCCACTTTTCTCTCTCGAGCAAAAAAAACCCTTTACAATTGTACATTGCAGCAACAAAACTTTATACAACTCTACGAAAACAAAAGCTAGCAGTCGAAAGAACATACACCCCTCGGCAGGTGAATAGGTCTCTGTGGTGGATGTTATGGATCGGTGGGTTATCCCCCGCGAGAGGAGAACTGGGGCGCCGAAAATGTGCTGATATCAACACCTACCGTGGCTGAGTGAGTGAAGTGTTAAGGAGTACCCGCTGCAATAGTTTCGACGCTCCTGCGGGCTCTTTTATTTTCGATGGTTCGTTTGTTTATTAGGTCGGATTTTCGAGAAAGTATAGTGGATGAAATTATTGTGTCAAGTGCAATAAAAGTGGGGAGGAGCTTGATTTGTGTATTGCGTCAATTTTTATAGACGAAGAGGATGTAGCGAGAAAGTATAGACGTAATGAGAAAAATTGTTATGTTGGTGCAGTTTTTTAATATGTTAATGGAAATTAGCTTTAATCCAAATTGCTAGTGTGAATAGAAAGCTACGAATATATGAGCAGTTCTCAGGTGAATCGAGAGGTCAAAATATTTTTTTCTTTTAAAATCACCTAAATCGCTTCGTAACCATCCCATATGTTATCCTGAATTTTTTCAGATTTTTTTCA
>JAWWEQ010051448.1:0-10168 GCA_035583055.1 Torymus tubicola | reverse complement strand
ATAGATACAGGGGAAAGAGAGTGAGAGAGATTGAGACGTATAGGGATGTAAGGGAAGGAGTGAGTATAGTCGAAAGGGAGTGGGATAAAGAACGCGATCGACAAAATAAATAGGCGACTAGATGTGTGGACGACGAGATGATGATGGAGTGAGAGAGAGAGAGAGGCGGAGTTGAGAGTGGGGTGAAAAAAAATTGGACGGGGCGGTTTAGCGTGTGTCACAATATACAAGGATGGATTGGGTAATTGCCAGGTTTAATGATGCGAAGGATATGTCAGTACGGTGGTATGGACGGGAATGTGAAAATAGTGGGGTTACTGGAATTGGAAGAAGAATATTGAGGGAATATGGGTTTATGCAAGCGTTTGCTAAAATGTATATAGATACAGTAAAAACTATATTCAGGTGGTATTTCTTGAATAAAGAATGATTTATTTGATCATTAAGCCGAAGAATTTCTGCATGATTCTAAAGTGATATATAATAATTGATAAATGTATTGTTTAAATCATCCCTATAAAAAATGTTAAAGAAATCTCGATCCGAAATAGTTATAATAAATTAAGAAAAATAGTTAAAACTGTAATGACATAGAATCTGCGAAGAATTCAAGTTTAAAATTTCGGACTAAAGCAATCAATAGAACTTCAGTTTATAATCAATATCCTATCAACTTTTTAAACTTAAATCCTAACGGAATCAAACACTTTGCAACCTCCGAACCATCAATTTTTCAAAATGTATAGCCGTTACTTTCAAACCTATATAAATAAATAGAATCACTATCTCATCTCCTAACACAACATCCTAAGCATATAATATATATCAAAAGTATCGGACCGCTCACGCGGCATCTTTGACACAATCGACTCAATCAATACTTAAACCAGTTTCAAATATTATATATACATATTGGCAAACAAGCGGCGCTTTGGAACAATTAGTGCCCAATCAATGCCCCCTAACGCACAACAATCTCTCCTATATATACCTATATATAGCGCGAACCAACAATGCGTTCCACCCTGCGTATACATATATAGATACACGCACACATACTCCACAAGCGCGCAAAGATTTCGCAAATTCTATAATACTACTCGAAAGAAGACAATAACGCCAAGGGACAAACAGACGGCAACGGCGGCGACGACGACGTCGACTACAGCATCGGCCGAAAAGGCGTGCGTGTCTCTGTGTGCTGTATGTATATATGTATAGAGGTATCCGTATATACACCCGGAGTTGCATGCAAGGGAGATTTCACGGAGAGAACGTGTATATAGCCCCCGGAACGACGAGGACGACTGCTATGTGCAGGGGGCAAAGGAGAGGAAGAGAGAGAGAACACACAAAACGGACTATAACCTCTTCTCTCGCTATCCGCTCTCTCTCTCTCTCTCTCTCTCTCTCTCTTGCACGCGTGCGAGGCAGACAAACGTACGATGCCCCCGGCTAACATCCCTCCGACTGGTCTGTTCTGATGGGCTTCTCTCTCTCTCTTTCTCTATCTCTCTCTCGTAGCCGGCGGGCTTCTCTCTCTCTTTCTCCGTTCACGGGAAAGCGCTACGCTACTCCTATGCTCTCGTCGGCCTTCAAAAAGCATCAGCCGCCGCGCCGCACCGCCGATGCGCCACGTTAATTGAGGTTAGGTCTTCCGTTACATTTTCTTGCTCGTTTATTTGTGGCTCTCGGCTATTCTTTTGCCCTCTCTCTCTCTCCTCTTTCGTTCTCGTTCTCTCGCTCTTTCCCTATTCCCGCGCGTGCTTCCCCCCTTTTTTTTGCACGAACAAGTTAATTAATTTACTTAACATTCCACTCGCGCACGAACGCGAGGTGTATTCTCCATCACTCCCTTCTCTCCTCCAACCCTCTCTGCGTTCTCTCGAACTCTTCGCGAAGTAACGACGTTAATTTCCAACATCAGCCTTCTCCGCGTGCCTGCGATTGTGTGTTCGATATATATAAGTACACTGCGCGCGTGTTGTGCTACTTTCTTTTCTCTATTTCACTATTTTTAATTAGTGCAGTGGGGTCGAGGTTTGCCATAGTGCTTGTTTTTCATCTTGGAAACGAATATTTTTTTGTTCATTTTTTTTTGCTCTTTTGGTTCGCTGTAATGTACTGGGTGCGCATTTTTTTCTCAATGTGTATATATGTGGTTTAAAAAAAATTGTGATAAGAACTTATGTGGTAAGGTAATTGTAATTGTTAATTTGTAAAAATACTTAAGATTTATCAATTTATTTAATAAAATTATATATAATTTAATAGTACTGACTTATTTAATATCGCGAGTATTATTAAACGGATAAAAAATTACAAGCTAAATATTTATCTGATATTTTCCAATAAATAACCACGAAATTGCAATACGAAGAAAGAAATGCAATTATTTTACGATAATCGATTTGAAAAATGATTTAATTAACGCTGTGATACGTTATACAAAATTAAGTAGAATTATGAAAAGAGTTCATGTCGATATAATATTTTATAAATTTTAAATTCATACTCGTCAACCTGTAGCAACTAATTCTGGTTTTCTAATATTTTATAATATTTTTCCTCCTACGAAACTGTTATTAATATTAACATCTTGTATATAGTAACATAAAAGTGTGATAATAGCATGTAATTACTTTCACCCGACTGAAAAATATGGAGAAAACTTTTAGAACTTATCTACATAATTATGTATGTGTAATCTTTAATTATTTATAATGGCCAGCAGTTAGTTGGGATCTGATACGTGAACGCATAGAGCAGCTTAATTGAAAATTTTTCCCATCCAAATTAAGATTTTGCGTAGATCGTTGGAGAACGAAAAATACATTTTTTTTCGAGTGTTACCTTATTAACTCACCAATGGTATATTGCGCTATTTCAACTTCATTTACTCAAACGTCAACGTACCTGTAACAAAAAGCAAAGATTTAAATTAGCTTTCAGTTCCAAACGTTTCATTACTAAAAAGCTTATATATAATTCATTAAATATCCGCGACTCCATTCACACAGGAACCTCAATAATTATTTATTAACCTTAAAAACACGATTCTGGCCAATTATTTACTTAATACCCGAGCTTTAGCCGGATATTATTCCGTTAATCGGGCAAATAAATTTAATTCAAATAATAAATTCCCTTATTAATTACACTGTCCGTATAAATACAACAGTTGCGCACACACATACATACACAACTGTAACATTACAAATTGCGTCTCCCTTTAAACGAGAGCCGCGTGCACGTTTATTCCAACGTGTCGCGTTTGCAGCCTGCCACGCAGCCGACAGATCAGCCAAAAACAATTTCCCGTAATTTCGACGCCGCTCAAATTTTCATTAGCGCCGCGTGAGAATACCACAACCGCACTCGCGCACGTTGCTTTTTCTGCCAGCAATTAGCACTTGAAGAGTAGAGGAACGGGGAGGGAGAGAAAAAAAGCCGAAATGCGGCCGATAAAAGGGGACCGCGCGAAGCGAAAATTCGATATATATGGTTTTTTTTTTGTTATCTGGCAAGCAGCGCGGTGCGTTTACGATGATCTAAAAGGCAATAAAAACGCGCGGTATACGTCTGCATGATTAATTCGGGTGAGCGCACGAGCTACTGTGCGGATTGTCGCGGAATATATGATTTGGCGATTTGGGGTTTTTACTGTATGGAGGCCAGGGTATATCGAATGGATGTTTGTATAAGATGTATATATGGTATAGATGGAGTTTTAGTTGATTGAAAATATTTTGCATAAATGATTGTAATGATACAATTATTGTACAATCTTTTGTAACATATATTGGATTGATTTGCATGATACTTTACGGCAGATCATTTACTATAATGTTAAGATCTACGTAATTTGTAAAACAATTTTTTAATTGGTTTAATAGTACTTTAAACTATTTGGCAAGTTGGATACAGTTATATTTATGGTAGCAATATATCGCATCAACACTTTATTTATTTTTGCTCTGAACGCTAAAATAAACCAACATTTTGTCAAATATTTCAGCTAGTTTACTATCCGTATGCGAAATATTAAATTAATCATTCCTTTAAGAGGTAAATTAATGAGAGTAAGTAAAAGTCACCGCATACTGTCTCCGTAATAAATGATTCAATTACTGTTTTCTACAAAGATTTATCGAGTGAGCCATGTTAACTATCATTTTAAATCACACAACAGCCAGAACTGCGGCGCTTTCGTATCACCTTGCAAGTATAAATAATTAATAAATTCAATTTATCACTTAGCCCCCTCACCGACGAAGAAAATTAATTGTATCAGTTTCACCGATCGAATTGAATTACTCAACAAACGTTTATCTCGTAAGTAGTATAGAAAATGAAAAATTCAGCTAAGTAAATTTCTATTAAAATATCCATTAGATTACTACAGAAGCGGAGTACAACTCTTTAAACAGAAGATGAAAATCTCTCGTACTTTTTATTTAATGAAAATTGGAGTAATAAGCGTTTTTTCCTGTTTGCGGCTAATCTCTGCGCCGCGCGCCGGCCACTTTTCTGCTGCTTCGGTTTGCTCAGCGCGCGAGAGAGAACACGCGGCAACGCGAAATTTAATTTTATCCCTGCTTTTCTTCCAGGCCGCACGACCCTCATGAAATTAATTAAAAATATTCCTTTCTTCTCTCACGCGCGGCCGCGCACAGAGCGAGCTTCTTATGTATACGTATACGTATATACAGTTTTATTTTAATAATTGCGGTTTAATTACGCCCGCGGCGGATACTTTTCAAATTCATTATAATACATATATATGTATATTATAATTTTCAACGATTTTTTCGCACCTATACTACCACCGATTTTATTAATTATTGAGATCCACTCTTGTTATTAATTTTTCCCACGCTCACGCGGCCGACTCGATATTAATCCCTCCGCGTCTATTCGTCGAGATTTATATACATACGCGTTTACGTCGTCCCTCGATGTATCGCGCGTACATATATACATTATACACACATATATATATTTCCTCTCGCGCGTATATAGACGCGTCGACGAAAAACGAATGTGTTTCGCGCGCGATTTACGCGCCTGTGCACCCGGGGAATATTAAAATCTCAGCGCAACGTCTCGCACGGGTCTAAAAATAAAGAGCTTCGGCTAGAAAAAAAAATATATATAATACCAGACACGCGCGCGAAGTCGAATATTCCACACTGGCGCCACCGTTAATTTGATTACAACGCGCCTGCGCGTGTTTAACTCAATAAATGGTGTAAGAGAAAGTCCGGTGTATATGCAATTCAGCTTCATTTGGATAATGCGAGAACGAGGGAGGGAAGGTATTAAGGGAAAAATAAAAGACGCGGTGGTGCGGTCGCTTTATTGTATAGCGTTGTGAAGTTTACGATTGTGACGCGGTATATCCGCGCCAGTGTCTCTGTATTTACAGACGCGTGTAACGAGGATTATAAGCGCGAGATGGATTTGTTTCTTTAATGGAGGGCTGTACAGGTATTGAGCACGAGCCGTGAATAATAAAGTCGGAGATTTTTTTTGACGAAGATGAAAATTATTTTCATTGGAAATTATTTGTCTGGCAAATGGTGGCGCGGCTAAATTTATAACGTTATTCTTTTGGTTTTCAAAAATATTGTATCGAGGTTGTAATAAAATTCGAGTAAATGTGTATCTTGTTTGTTTTAACGACGTGTTTGTAAATATTCTTTAAAAATATGTATTGTACGTCTCTTAAATTACTGTTTCGAGCAATAATAATGTTGGCAATATCAGAGTTTAAGTAGTTTTTCTCAAGCTATCTTGTATAAATAGATGGTTCAACGTCCCGATGAAAATTCGTTATTACCCCGGTATATAGCTTTTTCACTTTATAATTGAAGCACATTCAGGGTACATTGTTCTTTTTAACCAAGAATTTTGAGGCAATTATTTTTTTTTTTTTTTTATCGTCGAAGCAACATTTCAGCAAAAATCATTAAACTACCGCACGTTAACTATAAACCTCAAAAAACAAACGAACTTGTTTCCAAAGATTATTATACATTCCTACGAATATATTACCCAGCGCAAGCAAAAATAAAACAACGATTTCGAGCAAGAAAAAAGTAAATTCTCCAGGAAATCAAACATCCCGCGCGACGAAAATATCCCAGCGGTACCAACAAAAACAGCCATTTTTCCCCGAACACTACCCGTGGCTAGTAAAACTTCCCTCGTATACACCTTTCCACATGCGCGTTATTCGCAGAGAAAGAGAGAGAGGAACAACCTTATGCGCAATCGTAGAACGTGTCAGGAAGTTTTTTGGCCACCATCCACTCGCACGACTTATTTTCCAATCCACACACGCGTTCCCGCAAACTTTGTTTCTCGCCTCCGAGGAAAGAGAGAGAGAAAGAGAGAGAGAGACTTTGATTTCCCCTCGGCCCTTCTTCTCCTTTGCACCATATACCTTTGCGAACGCGACGTCCGGGAGAAAGAGAAAAATCCACAGCTCGCCATATCGCCAAGATGAAGTGTGGTAAGACAGCGAGAAAACAGAGAAAGAGAGAGAGAAAGTAAATAAAGAAGATTTCCACGAGAGGTTGGTACGTGTTTAAAAAGAGGGGAGAGGTTTTATTGACACGCGTATACGAGAGGGCGAGCGCGCCTCTTTTGTTCCCCAAATTTTTATTCAGCTGAAATTTTCGCTATAGCGGTGAGAGGAATGGAATTTATTCGTTTCGCGTCGAGGGGTAGACGAGAGGAGAAAAATGGCTTTTTGTTAGTCGAGTAATTAGGACGATTGTACGTTGTTATAATGTTAAAGAGTAATTCGAGAAATTCTCATAAACCTTATAAAGAGTTTTCGTTAATTATAATTATCGTACTTTATACTTTCTTTTTTGTACAGTTACTGACGAATTCTATTATTAAAATTATTTGCTCTTCAACTGTCGAACCTTCATTATTTCATTATATGTATTTATAAATCTATTTACGTAAAAACTTTGAACATTTCTCAAAAATCACAAAATCGCGTTAACCGACGGACAATAATTCATTTAAAATACCTGCCCTTAAGAGCTTAACACTACAGAACCATCCACATCCTGGACACTCTCGAAACACCATTTCGTCCATCGGCAACTTGCGTTTACTTGAAACCTCCTCTGCTCAAACAACCCAGTTACACCTTTATTACGCGCGTCATAAATACTTCACCTCAGGCGTACGAAAAAAAACATCTCACCAAGTCAAAACGAAATCACCTGAAGCCGGATGCAGTATACCCGAATTTTCTTTCCGTCTTCTTTGCTTCATTACCACCATCGGCCACGTATACAGATCATCGTTCCGATACGCGTGCAATTTCCGCGCTAAATTAACCACCGTCACTTTTTTTTTCATCGCGGCATATACCAGATCGTATGGACTATATACATACGTTTGATCCATATGCGTTTTAATTATATGATATATATTGGTACATATATCGGAGAGTCGCTTTGAAGATCGCTCTCTTCGATTTGGGATTAATATGCCGATAAGAGACGCTTTAAGTTTGGTCAGGTTTTTCAACCACATCAAATCTTTATTAAGGTTATTAAGTTATTTTGGAGAAGCTCATGCGCCTGTGTATACGGATTTTGAGAACCGAAGCACAAAACGGTGTTACAACCTCGTAAACGACGAAGTAACGTATAATAATGTCGGCTTGCGAGCTTAGATTTTTAGGTTCTTACGATTGGATTAAATTTTAGTGGCTGTTTATAGGTTCTTAAACGATATTTTTATTTCTTCCTTTCTGTAAATTCAATTTACAGAAAGGAAGAAATTAAATTTTTTTTTTTAAACCGTATCAATAATCCAGACATAAAACGTTTTTAAATTTCCTAAAACCACTTCGAATTCCTATTCCTCTCTCTCAACATCCTCTCGGCTCTCTTTTAATTTTCTCCTCTGCCTCGCTCTATACACGTTTCATCCCGTACTCACACCCATTCACTCGGCACTTTGTTTCTCCTCTTCCTCTTCGATCCAAATATTATTGCGCTTCGATCGGCTGAGCGAGCGAGAGAGAGAGAACGATGAATCAAAAAGCCCCGACGCCGTATATACGCCGAGCTCTCTCAATTTGCCGCGCGCACATACACCACAGTCCTTGTAAATCGCTCCCTCGCTCTCTTTCGCAATATATACGTATACATGTGCAGCTGCTATGCTGTAGCGTCCGTTAATCGTCGCCCCTATGCTTGCAGATTCCCGGAAGGAAAACTTTGCGCGGATGCGCGAACGCGAAGTTGACGTTGAACGAGTCAACGGTAGGGGAAATTTTTACAAGCATGTGTAAGAGATTTGTGTTGCGAGTATATATTATGGTAGTGAGAAATTTTTTTATTTAAAATTATGATGCTCGATAGCACTTTTTTTATGTGCAAATGGTTTAATTTGTTAGTTGTAGAGTTGCATGTAATTGTTTAGATAGATAGTTTATAAGGTGCATAACTGTTCAGACAATTACTTATATAGAATTTATATTTTGTTGATCGATGATCGTAATAGCATTACGTGACAAATTAGGACCTTTTCAGTAATTGAACTTTTCTAAATGAACTTTCGTATTCTGTGTTATAGATTTTTCATTATCTATTTATTAGCATCACCATACCTATTCTTGTATTAAAAAAAATAATTATAAACCTATAATTTAGACTTAATCTCATGTTCTCCTATTAATTTATTAAAAATGTTTCCACATAAAAAAAAACCTACACCAACACTACAACCAAATCGACATACTTATATCCTTAAACTGTTTATTTTTCTCTGACATTTATCCATTGATCCCACGCCCATCGCCGCTGTTTTTACAACCATTCGGCCGACCCTTACATTCATTCTCACACCCCCGCATATACAATCTAAAAATTTTTCAAAACCCAAAACACGTCATCCCGCAAAATCACACATTTTCACGAATATCTCTATACGCACTACAATGCACGCGGCAGGTTAAACACTCTCACTTCCCAGATACTTTGTCGCTTAGCTCGATGGGACTGCGGTTCTCTCTTTCTCTCTCAGGCATGAACGATGTTCATTCAGGAACCGCGCGGTCAGTCATTCTCCTCCTCCTCTCTCGTGCATACATATATATAACATACCGAGAGGTATGCCGTCGCTACCACCTCGCTTCAGGCTTGCACACGTATGTCGCACACATGTGTAATGGTGCTTGTATGCGTACATCCCGCTTATATGTATATGTGTGTGTGGAAAATTCTAGGCGTTGAAAGACCTTTTTCTCCGTTGTTTTGCTAGATTTATGAAGGCGAGCGTAGAGGGAGGATACCGGCCGCCGCGTGCTTTCGATATTTAGGGAGCTGAGAAAATTATGGGTGCAGTGAATTAGTATCAGCTGTTCAAGCACACGCTGTGTATAATGTGTGGATAGTTTAGGTGCGAGAGTTTATACAGAGGATCGCGATGATTCTGTTTTTAAATGAGATTCCGTGATACGTGGTGGAGATGGTTATGGAAAAAAATGCATTCTTGATACGGTGTAATAAGGTTCGTTGCATGATGTATATTTTAGCGGTGAGATGTTGGGCTTTTTATATATATATTTATATATTTTGGAAGACTTATGTGCGGGAAATGAATTTATGGAGGGTTTTACAAGTATTTACCTCTATTGTGTATGTATAGATTAGCGGTGTGTTTGATTTAAAGGTATTTTTAAATGGACGAAAGGTTGTTTTTTCAATTTTCAGACAGAATTTCACAATAAACAGAAGAGAAAATCGTAAATAAAAAAAAAATAATTTTTATTGCAATTAAAAAATTTTTATATTTTCATAATAAACACTGAATTGTAAAAAAAATATATAGTAATTATTATGTAACACTACACACTTCTGTAATACATCAGATGCACACAAAAATTTAACGTTTCCTTAACTTACATGCCACTTTACTTCTGTTCAACTTCAAGTCCGCTCACGAGCGTAAAATTCCGACATAAAAACCTCTGCTCTACCCATTATCTTCCATTACAAATGACTTCCATTCATTAAAACCTATATATATACACACACTATACACATTCAAACCTTCTGTCTCTCTCTCTCTCTCTCTCTCTCTCTCTCTCTCTCTCTCTCTCTCTCTCTCTCTCTCTCTCTCTCTCTCT
>JAWWEQ010051447.1:0-10168 GCA_035583055.1 Torymus tubicola | reverse complement strand
GTGAAAAAAATCTGAAAAAATTCAGGGTAACATATGGGATAATTACGAAGCGATTTAGGTGATTTTAAAAGAAAAAAAATTTTTGACCTCTCGATTCACCAGAGAACTGCCCATATCATTTTTAGTGATCAATAGAAATTAATAGAAATTAATTGATAGTTATTTATGTTTTTGCAATTTGAATAATTTGAACTAATAGTTTTGTTGCATTTATATCTGAAGAAAATAAAGAATTGTACAAATCATTTATCAAATAATGACCGACCAGTTCGGGTAGGCCAAGAGTCAGACGTACATCGCATGAGGAAGCGATTATGAGAGAAAGACAGCGTAATCAAGCAGCTGAAAGAATGAGAAGACTCAGAAAAAGAACAGGAAGTTCTAGGCAAACAGTTAAGGAACAACTAGCTTTTGAAGATAGACTCCGTAATTTAAGACAAGAAAGAGTTATACGCAAACAGTCAAGGAACAATTAGCTCTTGAAGATAGACTCCGTAATTTAAGAGAAGAAAGAATTATACGATCACGAATACGTTACCGTGAAAGTGAATGTGATAGTGAGAAAGGTGAATTCCATCGCCGTAGATTTGACAGAAATGCACAAAATAAAAGTTTACAAAGTTTGAATAGGAATAATAGTAAACAAATAAGTAATAATATCAATGAACAATATTTGGGAGAAATGAATATTTTATGTAGACATTGCAGTATAAAACATTTTGTAGGTGAGAATGTGTATAATAAAGGTAATTCATTTAATGACTGTTTCGGATACGGGTCTGTAGAAGTAAGGACATTCCAGATTTTCCAAATAATTTGCGTTCTTATTTTGAAAATAATCACTTAAAAAGTTAAGAGTTTTTTAGTTTTACTAATATAGTTGGTTTTCCTACAGTAGGGTGAGCGCTATATTGTTTTAAAATTCCGAAATATGATCAGCTTTTTATTGTAGATCCTCAGGAAGCAGTGTATTATCGAATGACAGCAAATTTGAGGATTAGTCGTACTCAATCGTTGAACCTATGGTTTAGCCACTTTCTTATCCTCGTGGATCATTAGGTTGGCATACAAATATAATGAAAGAAAAAAGTAATAGTAATAGAAATGTAGAAGTAAATGATGGCACAATGACGGACAATACGAATAACAAGGTCACCGAGTAAAAAGATTTTCTTATATTAAGTCGTGCAAGAGTTTTTCATTTGAAGAAAGAATGTTTATTGACACTTATTGTAAAGGAAAAGTATTTTGGTGATGTAGCAGCACATGTACATGATATTGAATTTCAGAGATGGGGTTTACCACATGCACTATACTGATTACTTTAAAATATGGTAAAAATTAACATCGTGGATCAAATAAATATATTTATATGTGCGAAATTCCTGATCCTGAGAGTGATTTAGTATTATATAATATTGTAGTTCCTAATATGATACATGGTCCATGTGATAGTAGGTGTATAATTAATAACAAATGCTCAAAACATTATCCCAAAGAGTTTCAAGAGAAAACAATTTTAAAATCTGATGGTTATCCGCATTATAGACGAAGAAATAATCAATTAATAGTCATTCGTAATAATCACAATATCAATAACCGGTCCGTGGTACCATATTGTCCAAACTTATTGCGTATATTCAATTGTCATATCAATGTAAAAGTTGTATATAGCGTAAGATAAATAAAGTATTTATATAAATATGTATATAAAGGTTACGATGTTGCGCATGTAACGATACAGGAAACTAATAATTAAAGGCTAATTAATCATGATGAAATTCGTAGTTATATAGAAACACGATATTTTAGTCCGGTAAACTCCTGCAAGGTAAAAGTCATAGCATTGTTCATTCATCTGAACAACAATCCATAATCATTGATTGTATAAATTTTGAAGTAGGTGTAGCAGCTGCATTAAATCGATCAAGCTCATTATTGACTTATTTTGAATTAAGTAGAAGCAACACTGCTGCGAGACAATACACTTATACTGAAATTCCAGCTCATTATGTGTACAAACAACATAACGAAAATGTCAATAAAATTTTTAGATGGTGTAAACGAAAATCTCGCATCAATTGTATTAGGTGTATGTATCCAGTAAGCCCAAGTAAAATAGAGTTATTTCGATGCAGATTACTTTATTACATCGTAAGGGAACATCGATTTTTAGTGATTTAATCACAGTAAGTGATGTTCAGTATCAGACATTTTCAGATACTTGATTAGTATTAGGTCTTTTAGAAGATGATGATAAATGGAATCGTGCTATGCAAGAAGCTGTTAGTTAGATGTTGCCAAGTAGTATACGTTAGTTATTTGTTCGTATTCTAATACATTGTAAACCTGTACATCCAGAAGATCTCTGGGAAACATTCAAATGTGCATTATCAGAAAATTTTCTCACAAAAAATGCTTGACGACGGGTCTCCTACCAGTGATTCCAGCATCGAAACAACATCCGTCCATCGCATCACACGCTCAATACCATTTTGACTTCGCTTTCTTGGCGAGGAAGTGCCAACCACGGGACTTCTGCCACTGCATATCGTGGTGCAGAAGATTAAGGCCATCCAGGTAAAGCGAGTCCCGGGGAAGACAGCAGTTATACGCTCTCCTACTTAGCTCATTCCAACGGTGCCCCCAAAACCTGGCATACTGAAGAAGCGACTAAATATCAGTTCCGTAAAAATCATTAGGCCTCCACTTGACAGGATCCACGGAGCCCTCAACCTTACGATAAGCCGCTAAGGACGTTTCTCAGCCCAAGTTAATTTTTAGTGGTTCGGTCTGACCCCGACTGATTCCCCAAACAAAACTCTTTGGGGCGTATTCCCTCTTTACTGTACGTCGGTAGCGTGGCGGTGGTTCTAGTACCTCACCGTTTTCATTCATATGGGACAGCATTCAAGTAACCATGCCACTCGTCATAGCCTCAAGTGATAATTGAGAAAATAGTCACATTGACTCTTATATACTTAAGAACATTTAGTCATGAGACTGTTAGCTCTTTTAGATTATAGAGGGGATTTGGTTTGCATTTAATAACTCTTCCTTATCGTAGAATTTTATGTAATTATTGTATCCCAGAGCAAGTTTTCTAATTCCTGTAATAAATAGAATGCATAGGATACATTAAAATGATATTGTGTTTCTGAGCAATGTCATTGTCAAGAATATAAAGTTGACCATACTTTCTTGCAATTTCTTCACTCGGATGTAATCAATAAACTTTATATGATAAATTAGCCCACATATTCTTATAATTTGAAGTCCTTTTCCCAAACATTGTATCAAATTTAGAACCGATATTGGCAAATACAGATGCATTATAGAAAGGCCAATTTACTCCTTCACATATTCATACTTCCTGCTATTTGCTGCACGTAATTTTTTCAGTCGTTCGGGATAGCTTGAGTCATTAGGTAAATATACATTTTCTTTTGCACAACATTTTTAAATTTTATTATCTTTTGTAAGTGCGTATTCAAACTGTTTCCCATATTAAAATTAACGTAACCGATTCATTGAACCTAAATAAAATTTTGTAATGTCACTTTTATTAATCTCTTATCCAATACTTACAATAACACCGTCACACAAAGAAAAAAGTGGTATGTTCTGGGAACCAGACCTATGTAATCTTATGTATTTTGACGCGCTGAATCCGAATTCGAGGTTGGTTTTGCTCAGATACCCCCAAAATTTTTTAAAAATCGCGAAAAACCGTGAAATATCGCGGAAAATCGTGAAAATTCACACCTAAAAATATAGGTGATGAGCAATAAATTTTTTTATGGGTTTATACATGACATTTTTTGTATTTTGACGCGCTAAAACAGAATCCGGGGTTTATTTTGCCCGTACACCATTCTAAGTATGAAAAATTGGTGAAAAACTGTGAAAACACGAAAAAAATTACGGAAAATCATGAAAATTCGTATTAAAGAGCATAGGTTAAAGCAAAATATTTTTCTAATGTACGCCCTTTAATCTTTGTAAAAATGGTAGAATACGGTAAACAATCGAGAAAAACTACGGAAAATCGTAAAAATTTGCCTTTAATAGCATTACTTCATTCCAGTACATTTCTTTCTGAGTGTCTCATGTATAAGTTATGTAAATTTTAGCCGTCTAAAATGAGATCTGGTGAGTATTTGACTTTTATATCCTCGCAACTTTGAAAAAATGTCAAAAACTCTTGTAAAATCACTTAAAAATAACATTATATGGTATAAAGGAAAATAAAAATAAATCGTGTCATTGAAGAAATTCTTTCTCTTTTCTCAATACGATTTTTGTTTTTCTTTTCTTTTTCTTCTCTTTTTCTTATACCTACAACGTCAACTCTGTTTGCTCTACTCCTTTTTTCTCTTCTAACAAACTCTTTTTTCTTCAAATGACCTGTGTAAGGGATTCCTTTTTCTCTTTTTGTTCTTACTCACAGTGTCTCTTTAAAGCATCCAACTGAATGTGAGTACTTCTTAGGATAAAAAGAGTGAGAACTATAAGGATCTTGTCGAAGAAATGTTGAAAAATTTTAAATATTTGGGTTGCGTGATGAGCTATAAAATGCATTTCGTACATTCTCATCTCGACTACTTCCCTTCTAATCTTGGAGACTTTAGTGAAGAACAAGGAGAACGATTTCATCAAGATATAAGTGTAATGGAGCATCGTTACCAAGGAAAATGGGACGTTAACATGATCGCAGACTTTTGTTGGATGCTTTAAAGAGACACTGTGAGTAAGAACAAAAAGAGAAAAAGGAATCCCTTGCACAGGTCATTTGAAGAAAAAAGAGTTTGTTAGAAGAGAAAAAAGGAGTAGAGCAAACAGAGTTGACGTTGTAGGTATAAGAAAAAGAGAAGAAAAAGGAAAGAAAAACAAAAATAGTATTAAGAAAAGAGAAAGAATTTCTTCAATGACACGATTTATTTTTATTTTCCTTTATACCATATAATGTTATTTTTAACTGATTTTACAAGAGTTTTTGACATTTTTTCAAAGTTGTGAGAATATAAAAGTCAAATACTCACCAGATCTCATTTTAGACGGCTAAAATTTACATAAATTATACATGAGACACTCAGAAAGAAATGTATTGGAATGAAGTTATGCTATTAAAGGCAAATTTTCACGATTTTCCTTAGTTTTTCTCGATTATTCACGGTTTCCCACCATTCTGACAAAGATTAAAGGACGTAGGGCTAAAGTAAACCCTGGATTTTGATTTGGCCAGTCAAAATACACAAAAACCATGTATAATACACTTATGAAAAAATTTTTTACTCCTAACCTACCCACTTGAATACGAATTTTCACGATTTTTGGTGTGATTTTTCACGGTTTTCCACCACTTTTTCAAAGATTAACCCATTAAAAACCACGCAAAACCTGACAGAGATATCGGAAAACAGACGGTGCCATCCTTTGCATAACCGAAAAATAATACCCGTGTTTTTTCTTTTGTCGATTACAATTGTTTATAACAAATGATTTAAACAAATAACTCAAATTGTCGTAATTTTGCAAAACTGAATGCGGATATCGATTCTACGGGCAAAAACACAACAAAAACTTCTGTAACGTTTTTTTGTCAGAGTTCAATTTGTTAGTGTAAAATACCTATAAACAATCGTACTCTGGGAAGGGGGCATTGACCATGCCAAATACCATGCAAGATATGGCAGAGATGTCAAGAAACGAACTGTGCCATCCTTTGGATAACCAAAAATAAAAGTACTCGGGTTTTTCTTTCGTCGATTACAATTGTTTATAACAAATTATTTAAACAAATAACCCAAAATTTTGTAATTTTTCAAAACTGAATGCGGATATCGATTCTACGGATAAAAACACGACAAAAACCTAGGTAACGTTTTTTTGTCAGAGTTCAATTTGTTAGTCTAAAACAGGAACAAACTTTTCACATGTAAATCAACCTTATTTTACACTAATAAATTGAACTCTGCAAACTCCGCATTCAGTTTTGCAACATTACGACAATTTGGGTTATTTGTTTAAATAATGGGTTTTAAACAATTGTAATCGACAAAAGAAAAAACATGGGTATTTTTTTTCGGTTATGCAAAGGATAGCACAGTTCGTTTTTCGATATCTCTGCCAGGATTTGCCTGGTGTTTAATGGGTTAAAGGGCGTAGGAGTAAAATAAACCCTGGAGTCGCATTCAGCGAGTCAAAATACACCAATATCATGTATAATATACTTATAAAAAAATATTTTGCTTTAAGCTATGCACTTTAATGCGAATTTTCATGATTTTCCGTAATTTTTTTCGTTTTTCACAGTTTTCCCCCATTTTTTCATACTTTGAAGGGTGTACAGGCAAAACGAACCCCGAATTTGGTTTTAGCGCGTCAAAATATACAAAAACCATGTATAGTACACTCATTAAAAAATTTATTGTTTTTAATTATAACCTATATTTTTATGTGTGAATTTTCAAGATTTTCCGCGAGTTTTCACGGTTTTTTGCGATTCTTCACGGTTTTCGCGATTTTCAAAAATTTTGGGGGTGTCTGGGCAAAACGAACCTCGGATTCGGATTCAGCGTGTCAAAATACATAAGAATACATAGGTCTGGTTCCCAGAACAGACTACTTTTTTTTTTGTGTGCCGGTGTAATTGATGTATTATTTTCAAATCTTTTCAATTTTCCAATTATATTACTTTTATGTGACCTAGAGCAAAGGTTGGAGTACAGGCGCCGAAATCTACAGCTCCACTGTACGGCTGTAACAGAAGCCAGTGCATTGGATTCGTCGAGGAGGATTCAAGACGTCGCAGGCAGTGGCTAATGGGTCACTATAACCCAGCCTGCTTCTTACAAGATGCAGGTGAAAGCAAAAAGGCGCTGTTCACACAGACTAAAACAGTGGAATAACTGTGTTACCTCTGTATGCCTCAGTGCAATTTTTAACGTGAACGAAGATACCGCCTCCTCTATATTTGGCCTGTTCAACCAGCTTAACAAGAATAAAACGGTTGATAACAATATCGATGCAGCGATACGTCATGCAAGGTATCCAGTGCGGACTCAAGAGTCCAGAGACAATGTGCAAGAGGAGAGATGATGCAATCTCTCCCGAGTCCAGAGAGTCCAAATATACTGGCTACGCTCAAAAAGACTTTGAAGCAAGCACAGCTTGGGGGACGGGAGATCCTTCAAGCTTTCCCTCGTTCGGGATGTCTGATACCGCAAGGCGCTTGTCGTACACCGACTGCCTGAGGGCACCAAACGGTTGTGCCGAAGACTCCCAAGCTCTCAAAAACAGAGTAAATACAGCCTGGGAGAGGGGAAATCCTCCAAGCTTCTTTCCGTCCATCGACTATTGAAGATGAAGAGCAGAGAAGCCGTCCAGGGATTATTGCAGAGGAATGCAACAATACGGTGACCACACAATCAGTGGACGAAATGCTGATTACTTCGCAATTTCGCGACGTATCGACGCAATCTGAAGTCAAGCTGAATTGCGAATGTAAATCTAATCAGATGCGCAAATTAGAGGAGGAGAAAGTTAGGCGACTAAGCGAAGAAGTGAGGCGACAGCACGTCGAGCTATGCCAGCTCCATGTGTAAGTAGCATCGCTTCATAAGTTAGCCATGCATAACAAGCAACGACCTCCAAAGTCGCCTGAAGGAAATAAAGGCAGACAACCCTCGAGTGAACTGGATTCGATAAAGAAACAAGTTCGAATCCTTGGATGGCGGTAGCCGCTCGATGCCACAAATGGCGGTATACCAAACAAAAGTTGGATAATCGAGACTATCGCGCGTCAAGATCGAGGAACGCGGTTGGATCAAATAACTCCTCGCCACCAAGTCCAACCAGAAAACTATGTTGCACGTGTCTGTCACCGACGCACCTCCACAGGGCCTGTCCGAAAAGGACCTCAAGAAGTAGACGAGACGATTTGCCAAATCAGCCTAGTGGGAATGACGGCATTCGTCGACCGGAGCCACAGCTCCACAAGTGTGAGCAGCCTCCGGTCCATCCATTGTCGTGCAACTGGTCTCTACCACCGTTAGAATTCGAACTCAACATTTGTCAACGGTTTTTCGGGTTGCAGTACCACCGGGAAGTCATTTTAGATTGTCTCCTGCGGCACCGTTTACCAGGGTACGAGCAGCCGGAAATATAGCAAATTGCTATTTAGAAAACTATTACAACTAATTTATACTATATTTGTGCGCGCTTTTTTAGCTGTTGGAACGGCTCGCAACTTACTTCCCGTAATGAGCTCCAGAGTTTTACTAGGACTCACGAATAAGAGAGCTTGGTATGGATGTTAGATGGATGTGTAAGTAACTCGTAAAGCCAATTTAATGTAACAAGTATATATACTTAATAATAGCTAAGTAGATACAATAATCGTCACAAATGATCTTCTTAGTCACACTTCTCTCGCGTCAAGCCCCCTGTAACACAAAATCCTGGAAACGAGCTTATCAAATTATCTGAGTTTCAGTTCTCTCTTCAGTCAGAGACGTTAGGCAATGGGATTATAGGATGGAGCAAATCACGCTACTCCGTCCTCCGTTCCTATTTGGTATTATTTCTCGACGTGGCAAGCTTGTGCCGCTGTATTAAGGCTGCACAACGGTTTTGGGTAGAGTTAGCGTATTTAAGCCCATGTGCAGGTTAGCAGGATTAGCAATCGCGGTTGAAATGCTAAGTTTCGTGAGTTCTGTAGGGGTGGTTACTAAGGATGAAGGTTGAATTCGATGTTGATTTCGGTAGCAGGTAACTGAGTTCAGATTCGTAATCAGTAACTTAAAAAACTCTTCATATATACACTACCCTTCATTTGTATTTGTTTATCCTGAACCGAAAATGAGATTCACAAGAAGTTCGATTACTTTATGTAAGGTTATGTAATTACCTTTCAAGTGCGATGTTAATCAATTCAAAATATTTGTTATATTTTGTTTTATAGGATTTTAAAAAACTGAAAATTTTTTGCTTTTTTTTGCCCATTTTTAAATAGCTGTTTTATTTAAACCAGTTGCTGTGTAGAAAATTTAAAAAAAGGAATCGAAAGCTTCGTTCAAAAAGTTTGAAATTGTATTCTTGTGTTTTTTGTTTTACAAAGTACGTTCTGGTCATATTATTTTACTTTTTTTTTAAAAGAGACATTTTTTTAAAAGTGTATCTTGAATATGATGCATGATATAAAAAATAGACAAAGGAAAAAGATACATTTTTACATACAGAATCTCAATAATCACTCAAAAAAATTAAAAAATTCAATAAAAAAATGTTCTGTTTTTTGCTCGTTCAATTTTTTATGTACATCATATAAAAATGGAAAATTCATCATGTAATTAGTAATATCGAGTTTTATTAACGATTATATACTATACGATCGAGAAATTCTTGCTCGAGTATACCAACACATTCACAAACGCTTCTATGAATTCCGTAATTATTTACAAATGTATAATTAAATATACGCTTATTTCTTCCTTAATATCCGAATATACAGAAAGCTCCTTTATTTACATTTATTGAGTTTTCGTTATTATATACACTCCGGAATGTCACTAATTAAATGATGTATTTTCCATTTTAATATGATGTACTGTAACGGGGTGAACGCTTGAGCCATTCAAGACCTGAATCCGGGTGATCAAATATCTAAGAGCAAGGGGCACACGTAAGCCGAAGCGGCACACGTGAGTTGGCCGGTAGAGCACAGTCCTTCTCGATGCAACTGTATTAATGCAGAACGAGCTTAGGCGCGCATTTCTCTCACTTGTCTGCCGGCCTGTGCAACAAGTGGCGCGCCGAAAGCTTGGCGGCACCTGGGCGGCTTATCTTCTCCCGTCTGCTCATAGATGATGCCAGCTAGCTACAGCAACGCGTGGGGTATAGGGCGTTATTTGGGAAGAATTAACCTTCTGATAGTCGGCATGACATCGTATGACGTCATTCCATGATTGACCCATATTTACTATTACTTAAGAAACATTTATATGGAAAATTTCAAGAAAGATACACTTTTTCAGTAGGAAAAATGCCGGCTATCAGGAGGTTAAAGAACTCAAGGGAAGGCTCTAGGTAGCATGTTCGTGGCGCCTCGCGCCTTGCAGCGGCGTCTTTCACACTTTTTACCAACTCGTTCGCGTTCGAGCGCGCG
>JAWWEQ010051446.1:0-10168 GCA_035583055.1 Torymus tubicola | reverse complement strand
TAATTCTTACCGATTCTCGATTTCCTTCTTTCACTATTTGAGAAAATGTTTTCTGCCTTGATGGATGAGCAGTTTCCATAGCCTGCCGAGTAAGAGCAATTTCACTTTTAAGCGCCTTTATCTCACTAGTAAAGAATTTGCTAATTCTCTCCTCCGCGAGTTTGACTAGATATGCCGTAGTGAGTTGATCTCTATGGTCAATATCTTTAGTTTTGCCTATTCGCTCTAATAAAATTGTTTGACTTTGCACTGCCTTTTCTACTAGTTTATTTACGTCAATAGCTGTGAGCACTGTCTTTTCATATTGTACCTCTATATTTTCATTATCGCTGTCTTCTGAATTAGTAGACACCTCATCAGTTGACATACCATATAACTGTTGTCATTTTGAACGCATGGTACGTTTGATACGTTTCCTCTTTCTATTTGTCTCTGTGTTTTTGTTTATACTGGCCGCATCCCCCTCCATACGCGGAGAGCGGGGCCACTGCTTTTGTTGATCTTTCTATAAACAACTGCTACAACGGTTTTTCAAAGACGGTTTGACTTTAAAAGGAAACTAAATGTTCTTCAAATCTTCTTCACCAGGTCTTCAGTTCTCTTGCACACTACATCGACTGCGACGATCACGATATAAACTTGATTACTATAACACTTTCTGTTAAACAAACGACACCTACTTAACTAAAAGAAGGGGCAAGCAGAGGACTACAATAAAAGTACGTGCGCTCTCTTCAACAGACAATGACTGACTGATTTTCTAAGACAGTTTTTTCCAAACTTATAATTATATCATTGTAATGCAATGAATTGAAAGATGCATTTCCACTATCTATTTTCATTGGAATAATGGACTCTGTACAAGATTTATTGTGCACTATACTTGTTCATAATTTTATTTTTTTCAAAAAGTAATTGTACTTGATTATCTCTCTCTATTAGATCAATTTCTTCAGCATTAAAATTAAATTTTTGTAAGAGAAAAACATATTCATGAATGATAGATCTTTGTATTGGTATCATATCATCGTATGGAAACATTCTTATAGTACTTGTTTCAAATGTTTTTAACAAATGTAATCGCATTTCAGAGATATAAAATAAAGCTACATGGATATATATTATAGAGAATAGAAACAGCAAAAGCTATCGCGGAAATTCTTCAATTATAAGAATTAGTTTGTGGCTGTACTGTTTCGAAAGTAATTTCGAATTTACGATTGTTTGGAAATAATCTATTCATGAAAACTTTATCTTTATCTTTTAAGCATTCAGCATTAAGACTACCATAAATATGTATGTTATTGCTATAGTACATACAAATCTAATGACCTTTTTTATATTTATCTGAGAATAGTAATTGTATATATTCACAATTAATTGGAATTGAAATGATGTAATAAGTTTAGAAAATACTGCCTTAGAAAAAGTGTCGTTGCCTAATATAAAATGTACAAATTTTAGTACCAATATATCAAATTTACAATTTTACAATTATAGATTGACTGTAAGAAATGAATTTAATCCCTATCTTAATTTAGGAAAACCTCAGCAGACAAGATTTGATGCGTTGTTAAAGTTGAAAGTATTCTTACACCAGACCAAAGATTTCGAATAACAATGCAATCAAAATAAACATCACTGAATCATAAAAAAATGGATATGGAAAACCAACAATAATCTAGGGGTTGGGTTTTATAGGCAGTCCATGACACCCTAATCTCGATCTCCTAAAGAATTTTCACAGTGGTTCGTCCGGTAGTATAAAGACCATCATTCTAGATATTCCTCGAGACAAACTCGAAGCTATAAGAATCAACATACAAAGTTACAGAATGTAATACCAGAGTAATGGCCCGTATATCTAAACAACGGTTATGACAATAACCTCATGCCATATCCAACAACCTATTGTTCATGGAACCTGATAAGTGAGATTCCCCAATTTACAGTAGTTCAGAGATCTTCAGGGTAAATGTTCAGCAGCAAATGCACAGAAAATCGGACGCTGAGTTGAACTATAACCAAAGGATGAAAAATAAGTTTACAGAGTGTCAAGGATTATTTAGATTCGAAGAAGGGGCAGTACAACATTTCGCTGCAGAATAACTCGGTGAAACAGAATCCACAACTAGGCAATTCAACTATGCACCAGCGAGTCCTGTAGAATCGCCAATATATACAAGACGGAGATCTTAGTGGAGAAGGTTCAGACCAGCGCTAATCTTTCTCGCCTGCGAACTTCATTTCTATTTGAACTTGCGTCGTTTCGTCCGGTCTGATACTAAGGACTCCAGAGGACGTCTGAGGATTCCGACTTAGTATTATACTCAGAAACTGATATTCGTAGTCGTTTGCGTTCCAAATGTCGACATCGACGCATGCCCCACAACTTACGACTAAACTTCAAGAACCAGAAAGCAGCGGCGGCTGCGTCCCACTAAGCCTTTTTGTATCTGAACTCTACCAGAGGATTCTCCACCTTAGGACTTAGTGGGAAATCGCCGCCGCCGTTGATCAGCTTCTTGAACTTGCTCTCGCCGCCGTTTTCGTTCAGGAACAACGTCGCATCCTGGTCTCTGTACACGGGAAAGATCTTACTCCTATAGATTCTATAGATTCTATAGATACTTCTATTATAAATTTTTCGACTCATTTTACGCACGCTTCACGTACGTTGCAAGCTTATAAGCGTATATAATACGCATACATTCTTATATAATCTGTTATGAGGCATTTTATATCAACTGTCCCAGCGCGGCGCGCGAGCGCAAAATCGTCTTTTATTTCTTGCAGAAAAGATCTCGGGTATTTTTTGGAAAATATCTATTCCTACGTAAAAAAGTCTCAGCTTTCTATCTAGAGGGTCAAAAAAATATTGAAAGCGCTGGGGTAGTTACTAGGTCGTTTTGCGCGGTAAAAACACACATATACAGACATTAAAGGAACCATGATGCAATCTGTTATACTCGTATTATAAGTTCTTTGTAAGATTCTTTGTATAATAGAAAGGTTAGATCGTAGCGTTAATTCGAACACACAAGTTTGTACGGCATATATAAGAAGCGATGTTGTAACAACGAATCGAGAAAGAAGCGTTGTTATATCGATAAGAAGATGCTATATATAAACACGCTTTCGAGATCCCACAAAATGGTTTTTCCTCAGAACAAGATTCCATTAGATCTTAGACCTCTCTTAGATCTTAAAAGTATATCGAGCCTTAACACCGATAAATCCAATGATCCAATTTAATCGTGACTTATCCGTATCCAAAACTTATATGGTAAATAAGATTTAAGTGCAACGTGTTTATACATATTATATATATGAATACTTAATTGTATAGAAATTCTTTGAAAATCTTTTACTTCAAAAATTAAAATATATTTTAATTACAATATAATTTCACAAAAATGTAATAAAAAATACATTTAAACCGAGCGAGCGATAGCGAGTGAGGTATATTTCGTTAGTCTGATAATTCAACTTAAGTTTTTGCATATTGATAAAATTGTTATATGTTATAGTATTCTTTAAAGATATCGATTTTAACCAGTACAATGTTCTTTATTATGTATTCCTTAAGCACTAGTTTATTAAAAAAATATTGATTACAACTTGTGAAAAATATAAAATACAAGACAATGTTTTTTTTTATAAGATCTTAGAAAATTATATAGCAATAATGAGTGATAATAGTATGATGCAGGCGAGTCGCTCGGGCTCGAGGGATCAACGCAGAGGGGCTGGCGGCAGAGCGCCAGCGGTGCGTTTGCCTTGCACCAAGGTAGGCTCGGAGCGCGAGGAGGCGCTATAGAGCGCGGGTGGAGCACTTTGGCTCGCTGTATAAGGACGAGTGAAGGCTTGGAGAAGCGGAGTGATCGGCGGAGTCATCTCGACGCCGATCATCGCAAGACGAGTTAACTTAGCTCGCAGAGCGCCGGTCACGAAGCGGAGTGGTTGGCGGAGCGAGGCTCGTCGCCGATTGTAAGTTAGGCGAGCAGACTATCTCGCGGAGCGCTGGTCGAAAAACCGGAGCGGTCGGTGGAGCGAGGTTCGACGCCGATTGTAAGTTAAGGCGAGCAGACTAGCTCGCAGAGCGCTGGTCGAAGAAGCGGAGCGGTCGGCGGAGCCAGGCTCGACGCTGATCGTGAAGAAGGCGAGCAGACTCGCCTAGCGGAGCGGTTGGCGGAATGATATCAACGCCAACCGTGGAGAATGCGAGCAGATCTCGCTAACGCCGCTCTGGCTTCCAGTTGCGTAGAGGGCGGACACAGCACGGACCCCTCTACGTCGACTCTTGGTGCGAGTCTAGGCGGGAGAAAAGCCCGCCTCGCTTGGCTCTTTGAGGAGCTAGAGGGGTCCATCTCGGTGGATGGTCCCGCTCTTTTGAGATGAGGTGATTGTCGGTGGAAAGGATAAGGTTGGAAGGATAAGGTAGGGGAAGGACCAGGGATCGGTCCGTCGCAATTAATGAAGAACACAATTAATTGCTTTAAAAAACAGGTGCACTTTATTCAACTCAATTAACTCCGCAAATGATTTGCCGAGACCGTCTGCGGGAGGTAAAAAGTAGGCGTTGAGTGAACGAAGGCTCCCGAGGGGCTGGCCGCGCTGGCCTATATCCCCTCGGGCCGCCCGAAACTCTTAGGGGAGTCGCGCGGAGTAGGGTCGCGCCACGTAGCGGTCGGCGCGCGAACTACAGTACGCCTAGAGGCGCGCGCGGCACGGGAGATTTGAATTTGTGTGTGCGCGGGAAATTTGAATTTGGTTTCTCTACAACGCGTGTAGAGGCTATAAATAAATTCTATATATATATATTAATTTGTTTATAAATGATTAAGGTATCAAGTACATTACGATACATGTGCCTTGGTTGGTCCTTAATGGCTTGGATGGAAGATTTACATCATTAAATCAAAATTGCAAAGGATAATATGGACTGAGGAAGAAAAAAGTGCGTTCGCACAAATTAAAGAAGATGAAAGAGACGGAAAACTGGAGACAGCTGAAGGAAGCGATGAAGAACGCACTCACAAAAGTGAAAAGAAAAGAAGGAGAGGAGAGAAAGGAAAGATGGTGGGACAAATCATGCCATGAGAGAAAAATAATTCTAAAAGAGACAGCAAGGAGGTGCAAGAGAGGCGAGGTAGAGGAAGAAGTGTACAGGAAAGAGAGAGCGGACTATAGAAACTGAAAGAGAAGAAGGAAAAAAGAAGAAGCGGAGGAAATGTTGAACGAAATGGAAAGTGATAAAAGTGAAAGAACGTTTTGGAAGATAGTAAACGAAGACAGGAAGGTTAGAGAGAATGTAGACGAAAACATAAAGGATGAGATCTGGAAGAAACAATTTATGGAGACGAAGCATACATGCTCAAGAAAGCGGTAGAAAAAGAGATAGGCAAGGAGAAAAGAACAGCATGGATCATGATGGCAGGTATGAAGGCAGCATTTGATAAACTGGACAGGGAGTAACTATGGATATGCATGGAGACACTAGGAGTAGAAGAGGAACTGTCAAACAGAATACAAGGAATTCACGAAAACACGAAAGTAGTAATCGAAATAGAGAAGAGGAAGGTAGGAAAATTTAGAACTATATCTGAATAAGAGGGGACTGGAGCTGAACGTGGAAAAGTCCAAAATCATGCAGTTCAGGGAAGGTGGTGGAAGACGAAAGGAAGTGAAATTTGAATGGGAAGGAAAAGAAATAGAAATAGTCAGAGAGGTAACATACTTGGGATACAGGCTATAAGGGAAAAAAGGGGGACACGGAACATGTGAAGATGATAGTAAATAAGGCAAAAACAATCTTAGGTAAAGTATGGAGCATAGGAGAAAGGAAATTCAAGGAAGACTGATGTAAAATAACCAGAATATTTGATGCGTTGGTGGCAAGCATAGTTGGATATGGAGCAGAGATTTGGGGATGGAATGAATGGAAGGAGATTGAAGCGTTACAAGACAGATCCACTAAATGGGTAATTAAAGGAATGTTGGAATGTCATAAAGAAAGGCAAAAGAGGAAAGCTGGTGACAAAAATGGGCAAAAGGGCAATAAAATATGTGAAGAAATTAGCGGACGCAGGAGAGGGCATACTATTAAAGGAATGCTGGAATGTCATAAAGAAAGGCAAAAATGAAACGTTGCAAGAGAGGGTCAGAAGACGATTCTTTAAAGCCAGGGGACGATCGATAAAGGAGGTAGAAAGAAGGATAGAGATATGGCAGGACATAGCGGAGGAAATCAGTCAAAGGGGAGAAGACATCGAGAGGCAAAAAAGGAGAGCGAAATTAGAATAGCCAAACTGTGCAGAGGAGGTGAAAAAGATGATACTCACAGAGGAGAACCCGAAGTGTCTACAAGCGAGAAGAATGAATAGGAGAGAGCAGCTGGAAATAGTGGGAAGATTTAGAATAGGCTGTGAGAATAGGAGCAGCAAATACTAGCTAAAAAAGAATGAGAGAGTATGCAGATTATGCCAGGAGGAGGAGGAAACTCTGGAACATATATTTGAAAGATGCGAGGCCACGAGGAAGGAAAGAATAAAGTAGGAACATATATTGGAAAACGGGAACGATCGCTTAGCTACACTTCAGCAGGTGAGATGGAATAAGGAAGGAAAAGAAGGAAGATGGAGGAAGAAAGTCTAAGGAAAGAATCAGGAACAGGAAGAATTGGAGACGAGGAACAAGTGGGGGCACGTGTAGAAGAGGCTTAAGACTGGCGAAAGGAAACCATTGTAAGAGCAGACGAAAGGTAGCAGAAGGGGCGGAAGGAGATAGAAGAAGGCGGAGGTGGAAACCACATGATAGAACCGGCGCCACTTTGCTATAGAGAGTAGATCGATAAAGTTGCTGGAGAAGACTGTGAAAGCGAAAAAATTGGAGATTATGAAGTGCAGAATAGAAGGAGAAATAGAGAGAATAATAAAGATGGAAGAAAAGTGGCAGAGAAAAACAGAAAGGTTAGTGGAAAGAATAGAGAAAATGGTGGGAAGCCAAAAGAGGATGGAAAAAAGACTAGGAAACTTGAAGGAGGAAAAAAGGAGTCAGAGGATGAGGTGGACAAAAGAAGGGCATTGATAGTGAAGAAAGGCAGAAAGTGGAGAGGTGAAGGCTGGGAGACTGCATTGTAAAACAAGTGGGAGAAGAGATTTTTGAGTTGAAGAGAGTGGAAAATGGAGAAGACATGAGGATAGTTATATTCGAAGAGATTTTTGTGAAGGAATATATGTGGTAAAAGAAAGAACATATCAAGGGAGAACATTTTCATAGTGGATGAAATCTTAAAGGCAAGAGAGAGAAGAGAGAGAGAGAGATGGGAAAGATGGAAAAAAAGAAAGAAAAGAAAAATGGAAAATGGTGGAAGAGGAGTACAGGAAGAGGAAAGAGTAAGAGAAACAAAAGGAAGGTAGTAGTGGGGAGAAGGAAGAAGAAAAGTGGAAACTAGAAAGAAGGGACAGCTAAAGGTGACGGCAAGAGGGGGCACACGAAGGAGAAAGAAAGAAACTTGAAGAGAGGAGAACACTAACACAAACACATGCTTAACACACTCAAAGAATATATGTAAAAAGCTACACTACACAGACAACGACACTTACACAGACACTATAAAACACAACCAAAGCACCAGACTTGAATGAATATTGTTTGAATATATTTTTGTATAATATAAACTACGTTTAATAAAAGCTACTGTTATTACCTTCATATATGTCCTTCATAATTTTCGTCACACAAATCCATACTATTTTCTCAACAAATATTAAATTTCTCTCCGTGTGGTCTTCTCAAACGAGAGGCGACAATGCTAAACTCAAGGAGGCGCTGTGTTGCCTGTGGGCCCCTCGTGGGTTGCCTGCGGGCTCAGTGTAGCACCGTGACGATTGCAAAACGAGAGCGCCCTCTACGCAAACAGTAAGACCGACAACCTCATCACGAATGGTAACGCTGTGGTACGTGCACATACAGCAGTGATCCCAAATTTTTCTCCGTGCATCTTTCCTACCCCTGTCCACGCAAACTCGAGCGGAGCTGCGAGCTGTTAACCGCTCTACACGGAGGAAAGTAGGAACCGTTAAGGAGCCTGCAAACGGGCGAAAGGCGAACTGTGCTGCCGAGTACCGTGAGATGGCGTGCACGCATTCAATTCGAAGGTGTACGCACGCTTACAGACGATACATATATGACACAGACGTTGACGCGCTCGCTCGACTTCGCACTACTTCACTCGCTACCATTTAATCCCCTTTGATTTATTTGCTTTGAAATTTTTATGATATTTTCTTGATGACCTTCCGCAACTTATAAGCCTAATTAGAAGTTCTTAAGTATATACAGAAATGAATAAGACCTGTTTGAAAATGTAATTCCCTGAATCTTGAGATATTATTTTCAACGAAAAAAGTTATGTTATTAATTTTCGATTTATCGAATTTATTTAGGTATTAAAATATATGAGTTAATGAAGGTTTTTGTAAAGTTTTATTTTGTAACTGCCAATAATCGGGCGGCGCGCGCCGTCTCATTGACTCCGACTGCCGCGTTTATAAATTTAAAGTTTTTTCGTCACCCTCGAGTCATAGAGTGCTAAAACTTTGCAAAGGCCTTCAATAACTCATAAATTTTAATACCTCATAGTTGAAATTCGACAAATCGAAAATTTATAACACAATTTTTCTGGTTCAAAAAATATCTCATGATTCAGGTAATTACAATTTTGAATAATTCTTATTCGTTTTTGTTCATGCTCAAGGACTTTCTATTAGTTTCATAAGTTGTAGAAGGCATTTAAGAAAATATCGTAATAATTTCAAAGCGAAAGAATCAATGAGGAGGAAATGACAGCGAGTAAATGCGGTATGCCAAGTCGAAAGGGCAAGTCGTTCACCGCGTTACGCCGTCTTGATTTCGTTTACGATTAAGAATGTTTTCTCTATAAATTAAAACGTTATATCTAATATTCACTTGTGTATTCCTTTTTGCAAGATTAACTGTTCTTTTCTTGATATACATTTCATGTCGTCGTTATGTACTTCAATAAAAAAACAGCCTGTAATGATTAAAAGAATAGTGAAGCGAAGTAAATTGTTACAAAACGTGAATAAGAAAAACTTTTTGTTTTTTTTACGGTATTATTTCAAGTAAGCGCTGTATTAAAATGTTTAATACGATTTTTTTACTATACAATCTATTAATCTTTATTACTAATTCCTTTAAAGCGATAATTAATTTTTATAATAAAAAAATCGCATCATATAAGAGCATAAAGATTTGACTCATGGACATATAGATTCCAAATACTACAATTTTGTAAATAAAGTTCATTTATATCGTAACGAAATATTTCTTTAAATTTTTCAGAAAAATTTAATGAAACATAAATCTTTCGTATTTTAAGCGATGGAACCGCACTAACGATAGTCCATACCTAATAACTACAGATTTTAAAATATTCTGATGAGACGTTACATTTAATAGTACGGTTTTTATCGTTCTATGCTTAGATTCAGGCCGCACTGATGAAAATTTGACAACTGGTCCATTTTTCTAAATAATTCTAGCATAGTGTATCAAAAAATGGAATTTAGCTTTTAAATTTCCAAACAGTTCCTTATACAAGGCATGGTGTTCTTCGATTAACATTTCTAACTATAAAATATTTGATTTCGTTACATTCAAGGAATTTATGATGTGAGCAATTTCTCGCAATTTCATGTATAACAACCAATGCTTATTTTCCCGCGGCACTTTGTGTACAATAATAAGGCCAACGTACCTTGTGAAGAAAAGCATTTCGGCCGCAGACATTTTTCACTTGTTTTTATTTAAATAATCACTATTTATTACGCAAAATATAAAAAGATACAGACACGCGTTTAGTATTTTTTTAGTTCAACTGAAAATTTGCTTATGGCAATAGCTCCTACGATACGTCGGCTATGTCCAAATATATTCGTTTTTGAATGAAGGACCAGACGTGTGGACAGGCTAACGGATAGTCTATTTTTGATACAAAAAGAAACATTTGTACAAATGAGCTATTGCTTCGATTGAATTTGGGAAAGTATACCCTGGTAGAAAATAGAAATATATAGATACGTAAAAACGATTTATTTGTAAAAAGTAACAAAAATTAAGGTAATAGATTAATAAAAATATT
>JAWWEQ010051445.1:0-10169 GCA_035583055.1 Torymus tubicola | reverse complement strand
AAAAAAAAAAAAAAAAAAAAAAAAAAAAAAAAAAAAAAATAATAATAATAATAATAGTAATATATTTCAGGTCAACGAACTATATATCAATTCATATGCAGTAGATATATATCTCTACTACTGAACATTTATCATTATTAACAAAGATTTACTTTTACCATTCAAAATTAAATTATATCAGTGAAAATTTATAGTTAATTACTATCGAACAGTTACCACTACTTTAGATTATTTATGTTTAAATATTGCTTACACTTTTGGACGTTTGCTTCTACTGACAGTACTACTGTTGATATTTACTACATCTACTTGTGGTTTATCATTATTATTGAAACTTTACTAAAGTTATTAGTGCGCGCATTTATTGGCCCCGGTTCACAGATCTCGATAATCACTCAGTCTCTGTGCGATTTACTAGGTCTAAAATGTAGATCCACACACGTGTGCATTCAAGGAGTAGGATAAAAGACTGCCGCAGTATCTTCCAAGGTCACTCAATTCTCCATTGAATCTCATTTCACTTCAACATTTCACCTTAATCTAGAAGCTCTAGTGCTATCCAAATTGTCTTCGTATAAGCCACCTTCGGCTCAAAACACTCACAAACTGGAACATATTGTAGGTCTACAGTTAGCTGACCATCAATTCTCGTCTGACGAAATCATCGAGATTCGAATCTCACGGGACCGAACTAGCGAGTCTAGCTATAGCTTTATGCTCCAAACTCGGTTCTTGACCGGCACTACTTCCACAAGTACTCCCATGGCAAATTCCGTCTCTCTTCATTGCTCCTCCAACTGTGACTCCGTCAGGGCTCCTGGATTTATTACAGGATTTTTTGAGGGCGGAGGAAATAAGCGGTAAAAAATCCTATACCCCAGATGAGCAATATTGTGAGGAATTCTATAGTAATACCCTTCGTCGGGGCGGTTCTGGACGCTATGTGGTTAGATTGCCTTTGAAAGATTCAAACACTAGCAAACTTTAGTCAGGAAAGTCCTATACAGCTGCGTTACGTAATCTTCAACGCATGGAAAAGAGCTTTAAAAAGGACGCAAAGCTAAAGTTAGTCTATATCGAATTTATGCAACAGTGTGGATCTGGGTCATATGATAAGTGGGGAAAACCTTACGAAAGATCCATCGAATTCAGGCGCGTTTTTCTTACCACACCACGGTGTATGGAAAGAAATGAGTACCACAACTAAATTGCGCACAGTTTTTAATGGATCGTGCAAAACTCCGACAGGTATCTCGTTCAACGACTTACTTTATACGGGTCCTAACCTATTGAAAAAAAACCCTATTGATCTGATATGTGCTTGGCTTAGATATAGAATCGCACTATCAGCAGATGTAGAAAAGATGTTTCGTCAAATCTAGATCGATGAGAAAGATCAAAAGTATCATTGTCTCTTCTGGGGCTTTAAATCCGAAGATCCAATAGAGGCTTTTCGACTCACTACAGTAACATACGGGTTATCTTGCTCCCCCCTTTTTGGCCATTCGAACATTATTGCAACTAGCCTCCGATTACGCGAAGGAATATCCAATCGCTTCAGAAATTATCCATAAGGAAATGTACTCTGATAATGTGCTCTCAGGAGCTCACTCAACAGCCGATACCAACGTTAGGCAAACGGAACTCGTACAACTCTTGAAACAGGGTTGTTTAAACCTAAGAAAATGGACGTCAAATGAACTGCAAGCTCTCGAGACACTCCCTTCCGAAATGCTTACTCTCGACCCTGTTACACTCTTCTCGACTGAGACCTTAATGCCTGTTCTAGATATAGCATGGCATCCCAAAACTGATTATTTTCAATTTCACGTTAAGACTAGTCAGATAGAAGAAGCATTCAGCAAACGTACTGTTCTCTCTAGAATAGCGCGTACCTTTGACCCTATGGGCTAGCTGACGCCTGTGGTGATAACGGCAAAGATTTTGATGCAGTCCTTATGGTCGCTTAAAATTAATTGGAACGACACTCTTCCGACTGACATCACCAAACGGTGGCGTATTTGGATAGACGAATTGCCGTCTATGAACTTAAAATTCCTCGTTGGACCGGCTTTACACCCGATGTCGATCTCGTCAAAATTCATGGGTTTGCTGACGCGTCTAAGTTTGCATACGGCGCTGCAGTTTATATTCGCCTAGTCAGCAAGGAGAAGGTCGCTAAACACCCGCTGATTCTTCCCAATTCAAGTCAATTTACGACACTTTTGATTATACATACTCATCACCGATGCCTAAACGGAGGTGTTCAATTCACATTGTCCACTATACGAAGGCAATATTGGATAATTAGTGGTCGAAAAGTCGTCAAGCAAGTCGTTCGCGCCTGCTTTACGTGCACACGTTATTCCGCTCGTACGCCAACTCAGCTAATGAGGGAACCGCTGCTCGTGTCCGCCCCTCTCCACCTTTCGAACGTTCGAGGGTAGATTACGCGGGACCAATTAGCATTCGTCTTACCAAAACCCGTGGAAAGGGCACGATGAAAGGATATATAGCGCTGTTCGTGTGTATGGCCACTCGCGCTGTATACATTGAGGCTGATGAGGATCTTTCAAGCGAGGCGTTCATCGCCGCATTCCATCGTTTTACGGCTCATCGAGGCCATTGCAAGGAAATCTACTCCGACCAAGGGACGAACTTCGTCGGTGCGGACTCTCAACTGCGGCGAATGCTAAGCGAGTCCTCTTCATTCATAGCTCATATTTCACGTTCAATAGCTCAAGATGGTACCGTGTGGATTTTCAATCCTCCCAGTGCGCCGCATTTCGGCGGCTTATGGGAAGCCGCAGTGAAATCAACTAAGTTTCACCTTAGGCGAGTAATAGGTCAACAAATTCTCTCATTCTCAGAGCTCTCCACTTTACTATGCCGCATTGAAGCTCGTCTGAACTCACGACCCTTGTTGCCTCTGTCAGATGATCCTCCGGACCTTCAGTTTTTATCACCTTCACATTTCTTAATATACCGCTCATCATTTTTAGTTCCGGAACCAAATATCTCAGCGATCAACGTGCCACCAAACAAAAGATGGACCCTTATAATACGGATGATGCAGCACTTCTGGACCCGCTGGTCCGCCGAGTATCTGACGTCATTGCAAGCAAGAATGAAGTGGACACAAGAGCGAGCATCACCTTCAGTGGACGACTTGGTACTCATTCGCAATGAGTTGACTCCACCTGTCCAATGGCCCATGATTCGCATGTATGTACCGATAGCATCATAAGAGTTGTCACTCTACGCACCGCCTCATCATCGCTATAACGTCCGATCACTAAACTCATCTACCTTCCCAAACTCTGAAAGTTGTTCGTCGAGCCGATGAAGATTATTCCCTACCCGCTTGAAAATATTATATGAGATCTCATATGAGATCGTAATTCAAATCTCATATGAGATCGGTATACGAATTTCTCATAAATAATTTATTTTTAATATAAAAGTATGAATAAATAGTATATTTCAATTGATCTGGAAAAGAGCAATAAAGTTTTATCAATACATTTTACTAATAGTACTATTATATTTCGTTCTACTTCTATATATTCCATACAACATAATATTAATTCATACTTTTACATTAAAAATAAAATATTTATTAATTACTTAAAACTGCACACGAGATCTCATATGAAATCTCATGTAGATCTCATATGTTCGAAATTCGTATACCGAACTCATATGAAATCTCATATGAGATCTATATGAGATCTACATGAGATTTGAATTACGATCTCATATGAGATCTCATATAATATTTTCACGCGGGTATTACAGCTCGCTTCCATATTATTCGGTTTATTCAGAATATTATCTATTATGTTATTCAAAGAATTAAATGAACAATTTCTTAGTTCAATTTTGGAGTTTTTTGATTTTAAATCAGTTGAAATTTCGGTGGTAATTTCAATTTATATTTCATACATATGTTTTTATATATCGGAATAACGTAAGGTTTACAGGCACGTGTAGCGCGGCCAACACTCTAGTATATCAAATTCTTGACTTACAGAATGTACTATTAATTTTAACTTTATTATTGATAAGAGAATTTATTTTAATTATTCAAAATAAATGAGCTTTTTTAAAAAAAAAGATATTTTCAACAGATTCATGCAATTTTTTGTACTTTTAAGTAATTTTCTGTCATGTAATCATAATAAAAAAAAATACAATGCACTCCTTTTCTTGAATGAACACAAGGAAAAACGTAAATTTAGTTTTCTTACACAGTTAGAAAAATTCCATATATATAGATATACTGTGTTTACATTTTCAGTTTCCAAATGTACACATTTTATATCTATATATATGGAAGTTTTCTTACAGTATAGACATAGGCATTAGGCATTTGTACCTCTTAACCAGGTATTATAGTCCTACCTTATCGACTTCTCTATTTTGCCCAATAAAAATATAAATACAATGAATTATCCAAAACAAAGAGTGCACTAATCTAAAATTTTGAATGCACAAACGATATGCCGAAACCAAAGGTCACAATAATTAGTGATTTTTTAATAAAGTTTGACCAAAATTATATCATTCTTAAAATTTGTTCAAACGTCAATAGAATACCACTAATTATTTTGACCAGTACATTAAATAACTTAGAGTAGTTGCAATCTTTGTTTTGAATAATTAATTGTATTTATTTTTTTACCGGATGGAATAGGGAAATCGAATAATGATTGTAATAAGGTACTAGTGTGATACTCCCTTAAATCATGTTAACTATGAGTTTGCGGGATATAGATATAATATTAAAAACAATTAAATTAAGTTACAATTAGGATATGTATTCTCATACCATATTTAACTGTAAATATAAATATATTTTAACTCTTGAGTAATTTCTTTGTTCTTAAGTAATCATTACATTGGTTAAATTCTGCATAAATCATGAGGAATAAAATTTGACCACAAAAACAAAATAATTGATTGGGAAAACCATATAACATGGATAAAATTTTGTAATCCTTGAATAATTTTATACATTAAATCATATCCTCTTTAAGAAAGTGATGGATGAAATCTGTCATCACAATAAGACTGTTTTGATTGGTTGATGTTGATCAATTTGATTGGTTTGTGGAGAAAAGGTGCTTAAGACGAATACGTTTAAATTTTTAATTTTAAATATTCTAAGTTGAGTAACTAAATTAAAGTCGTATAAAAAACTTTTATTATTAATTCGTTTATAAAAATTATAGTAATGTCATATATTTAAAATTGATTAAAAATAGATTATACGAAATGACCATATTTCTAACTTCAATTATTCTTAAAATAAAGTTATGAGCTATATTGACTATTGAATTATAAAATGCAAAAATTAAAATTGATTTATTTTAATCACTTTAATTAATGTATCTATTCTTATTCATTAATATTATTATTTAAATAATTAATATTAGTCGAATACTTCTAATTGATATTGTTCTTAAAACTTAAGTAATTCAAAGTAAAAGTATTATTACAAAATTTAGTTCTTTTTTTGAAACAATTTATAGGTAGAGCGTTTCGCCTGTAAAAAAGGCATACTAATATTTAATTTTCTATTATTTTACAATCGTTTAAAAAAAATAACATTAAATTTACAAAATTTTTATAAGAGAAGGTATAGGGCGCGCGAAGCACGCTGAACATAGCTAGTAATAATAAATGTATTATTAAGATAATAAATCATTTAATAAGCAGTGCTACACTGAACATTATTTGTCTTAATTTCCAACACCAATGCAAATTTAAAATTATAGAACAGAAACAATCATTATATCAAATATATCAAACTAATTTACAATATAAAAATCTAAAATTACGATTAAAAGGAAGAATCAAAAATGTATTTTTCTATAGTTCTTTGTCACAGTTTAAATTGGCTTAAATAAAAAGAATTTCTATCGAAATTCCATTTATTTATTGTACTAACATCAAGTTAAATATTAAAAATTCATTTAGATATTATCCTGACAAAACACTATTTTAAAAAACAAAGTTTCCTTGAAAATTATTATGTCTATAATAATATAAATGTAGACTTTGTCACTTATAAAAATATTATGAATTATTACAACTACTTACTTAACACAGCTACAGCTTGAGACTCAAAAAGAAGAGTCTGATTCTGATTTCGATGTTCCAGAATCAAAGAGTGAGGATGTGGTGGTTTTAACTTTTCGAATACTCGAAAAGATTTTCCCATAGCCATATTGATGTAAAATTTTTAATTTAATTCCAGTGTTAAATGAAAATAGAACTAATACAGTTCGATGTTTTTAAACAAAGGGAAAGATCAAATTTGCTAATGCATCAGATATAGAGAAGACATAGTAGAAAACTTTTCAATGTTTAAGTTTTAATAATAAAATAAATATTCTCCAAGTTATCTACACATACGTCAAACAATCACTTGTAAAAAATCACTTCATTATTTTTCATTTCTTATTAGACCAAAAAATAACTATTTTTTTAATGACGTTTGATTTTGACCATTAATTAAACTAATTTAAATATTTTTGGTTTGTTAATAGTTTTATTTGCGTTTTTACGGAGCATTTTTTTAAAGCCACCGTCAAAACGTTCTTATCTGAAGTAACACATTTAGGGCCTCGACATGAGAAAAGAGACAACGACTGAATACAAGGAATAGCATTGGTTGTATATCTATATACATAGGGAACAGTGAGTTACAACTTAGGGAGTCGTCACAAATGGACCGTGCCGTGCTGTGCCGTCGCCGCCCCGCCCGCCCAGTACCGACCCGTGTCGAGCGCTTTTGAAATCGGAGTGCGCCGTCTATCAAGATTGTTGCTTCCGTGCTGCAAGCCCTTTCGAACATATGAGTTTGCTATCTGCAATCTTTGTTTATGACGAAAAAAATCAAGCATAGCCTGGATTGCTCCGAAATATTCTGTAGGTAAAATTATTGTTAAATCATTGTAAATTTTGCTAATGTCTATATTATGTTAGTTTTACAGTTTTATAACACCTTTTTTTTTGTTTAAAATAGCATGTTACTTTTTTGTTTTGATCCATGCTATTTTAAACAAAAAGACGGCGCACTCCGATTCCAAAAGCGCTCGGCACGGGTCGGCACGGGGCGAGCGAGGCGGCGACGGCACGGCACGGCACGGTCCATTTGTGGCGACTCCCTTACAACGTCTCTGTTCCCCATATATATAGACATAATACCAATGCTATTTCATTGTATTCATGTTTTGTCTTTTTTCTCATGTCGAGGCTCTTAGTACTCTAAATGCGAAACTCAAATAATCTTAGTATAAAGGTAAGTCTACAGTAGAGCAGTCTTGCGTTTGACTCTGTGACTATTTGGACCTAGCTCAGATATAAGTAGACGAAAACAGGAAAAAAAAATAAAGAATAAAAAAAGTTTTGATTATTTTGCCTACAGGCTACACCATATAAGGTATCCTCTAAATCGCACAAGAAAGAGAAACAGAGAGGCTGTGTCCAGTGTCCAGCGATGCCAAAAAGTGGAGAATTCTCCATTCACAGATTACGTTGACAGCAACGCTTGTACAAGCAACTTCACGACAGTCCAGAATATGGTTTTACCAATGACAAGGAATCCACATTGCATGCGCGATGCTCAATGCGCGATGCGCGATGCACGAAGCTGCCCGAAAAAAAAGTTGTTGTTCGACTTCTACAAAATGTATAACCATAGGATAAAGTCGAACAGACCTACTCCCTTGTTACGTCAAACACCCTACCTAAGAGATTAAGGTAAATCGGAGCAGCAAATTATAAATTAGTGAAATTTATGATAGAAAAGAAGAAAATGTATATGCACAAGCAATTTTGAAAGCACTGAAACAAGTGCCTAACAAAAATATATTTGATTGCATAATTAAAATTAATGAAATAATTAATAAATATAAGAATATGGATTAATAGAAATGAAAATAATATTTTTATCTTAAGTTTGTTAATGAAGCTGTTTAATAAATAAAATAAATCTAAAATTGTACAAAAATATTTTGTTTATTTATGTCCCTATCAAATTATATTATTAATTAATTTACAATTAACTATACTTTATAATATAGTTTTAATTCTAATTAATTAGCTAATTAATATACGAATAGCAGGTTTAAATAATAGGTAGATTAATTTTTTTTTAATTTGTGTTTTTATTTAAAACGAAAATACTTACAATAATATATAATAATAATATGTAACGATACAATATAATATTTATAATATGACAGAGACGCGCAAGTCTGTTCCGTTTTACCCAACCCTATAATTATGCATTCTGTAGAAGTCGAACAACAACTTTTTTCTCGGGCGGCTTCGCGCATCGAGCATCGTGCATGTAATGTGGATTCCTTGTGACGAAAAGTTGCTTTTGAGTGCTACTGCCAACCTAAAGCTGCAAAAGACCATGGAGAATTCTCCACCTCGCATCGTTGACTGTGTCTCCAAGACTGTGGTACTTTTGTGGTGAGGTAAGTTCTACAATAGGTACACTCTGGAGTTCATGTTGAACTCAACATTATTTATTGGTATTGTAACAATTTACTGGGTATGGGATGGAGGATTCATGATCGGGAGAGCTAAGGGAAAGGAAGGTGATTTTGGAGAATGCGGGTGAATTGAGAAGAACTACACTTGATCTGATAAAACACATTTATTAATTTGCCAAAGTAGAGAGGTTCTGGAAGCTCCGAAAATAAGCTTGAAGGCTTAAACTAGGAAACCGATGCGACAAACTGCCTTAGAGCGCAAAAGGGCATGAATGAAGTGTCCGCATTTTGCACCCGATAAACAAGCATTAAAAGTGGAATTTGGCGTCCCGAGGTTCAAAAAATAGTATACAGAACACTACGCCCTTGTTGCGTAGTGTACTATTCTCGAAACCCTTACGGAATGTTCTGCTACTCATTCCGGATATTCCTGAATTGTTTTAGATTTTTTTACCCATAGTTTTGGAAATATAAGAGGTCAAAAACTAAATTTTGATGATTTTTTGCATTTTTGACCGACTTTTATTAATTTACAACTCCTCAGGGAAGCATTTTTCGCAATAGAGATAAGAATAGATTCTTTTTGTAGAATTTTCTCAGCTTTTCAATAAAAATACGTTTAACGCCGTATACGTATATGGGAAAATCTCCAGAACTATTGGCTTTTCATTAAAAAAAAAAAGAAAACAAAAATAAAAATGAGAGCACGCATTTTTATCACATTTTTCATGTCTTTTGTCATAAAAAAACAATATTTTCCATGTGTTAATCATTTTTATTAAACGCTAAAAACGTTATCAATAAAAATTTAAAATATTCATATTTCCAAAAATGATTTTTTTTACTGTTTTAATTTTTTTTTTTTTTAAACAATAATTATTGTAATTTTATGCTAATCATAATGAAAAATGCCTTTTCGATAGTTATAAGGTAAGAATAGATTAACTGGTGTAGAAAAAATGCAATTTAGGCCAATATAACGAGCATTTGTAATACTAGTAGAATTCTTTGAAAAATTTGGAACAGCGACTTACATACACTTACGCACACATGGAGCGGCACAAGTACACTCATTGTATACTAATCTATTCTTCCAAAACTGTGCCAAACTATGCCAAACTGTGTCAAACCGAATTATCGCTAGTTTTACCGAATTATCCCAATTTTTTTCAATCTGGGAATGAAATAAGGTAACACAGTATTTAAATTAACGACCTTACTATTTTTATGCTTGACTGAACTGCTTCGAATCTACTATATAACAGGAGATGGAGACGCGAGACGCGAGACACGAGATCATAGAAATAGATCACGTGTAAGGCAAACATCAGGAGAGAGATCGAGTAGTGCAGAAAGACGGCGTAGTCAAAAAGCGAATACCGCAATAGTAGAGGCGCGCGTAGCGCGCAAATGACTCTAGTCTACTATGTAAACGGAGATGGAGACGCGAGACGCGAGACGCGAGACGCGAGACGCGAGAGAGAGAGGGAGAGAGAGAGAGAGAGAGTGAGAGAGAGTGAGAGTGAGAGAGAGAGAGAGTGAGAGGGGGTAGAGCGCGCACACAGAATGTAAAGGTTACTCCGAGCACGTGTTCGCGCGCGAAGGTGTGTTGTCTTACCTTAGAGAGAGAGAGAGAGAGAGAGAGAGAGAGAGAGA
>JAWWEQ010051444.1:0-10170 GCA_035583055.1 Torymus tubicola | reverse complement strand
ATGCGCAACTTTTGCGCACGCCGTGTGTAAAAGAGCCACTTTGCGCACGCAAAACAAGCATGAAAAGTCGAGTTTTGTACACTCCGTTAAAAAATATAATATTGTGGCTTCCTTCATATTTTGGTATCAAAAATCATACCTCAAAGTTTGAAAAAAATCCGTGATCCAGATCGAAGATACTCTCCTTGTAAGATTTATTACAGTGACTTTTATTTAAAATCTACCTAACTATGATTAAAAGTATATTTTTTTTATTAAATTAATAATATATACGGTGAGTTGAGATTTAAAAGAATAACTAATAATTTGCTTATTTTTAAGTCCTTAAATGATTAATTAAGAAGTTTGCAGAAAAATTGGCTGTACATTGTGTTTATGAAAACAAGATTTTTTGTAAATAGATTTAGTATTGTAATATTAAATTTTGTATTATAAAAAAAGTACCCTTCATTTCTTTTACAGTAAATATGCCTGTACGGCAGGCAGCACCGTTGTAGAGGACGAAAACTTTCTTATTCGATCGGCGTCATCTTTCTGCAAAAGCCGCGTGGGCAATCATTCAACCGATAAGCACCCAAGTCGCGGGTGGCGTGTTCGGTTAATAGTGCCTAATGATAGGAAATCTGATGCTGAAGATTTGCACCAGATTCCGCTCCAAGAGAGTATGACTGCCAGTCTCTCGCTGTATGACCCGTTAGATGTCACGATCGTCGGTATACTTCCTTATTTTTGGGAATCTCGTTCTTTCGAGGTCCGATTGCTCGCTGACAATCTGGGCATCTATCATCAGCCCGGATGTGTCCATCGTTGCCACGATATCCGGTTTCCGTAGTCCCTCTTGCGTCCGGTAGTGAGGCCCCTCTTGCAATTGGAATACCTGACATCTGAGATTACGACCCAGGTGGGAGAGTGAGGTGTCGCGTCGTGCCTATCAATTCTGGCCTAATGGACGAAAAGGCAGATCTGCAAGACATGGTTGGGTATAAAGATCCACTACTGAGGCTTAAGTAGTGCCTTTGTTAAGCGTTCGGAAAGGGGACTGTACTGGTTAGTTATTCGGATCGGTCGACGTCCTTTTCGAGAAAACTCGATCCCATATATTTCCAGGAATCTTTTCCGAATAGCATGCGGAATGGCTGACCATTGATGGTGAAAGAGCGATTAGAGTATCTACTACGGCCCTCCTGCGACCGCCATCGCTAATGATCGATGTGGTGTAGCACTTGATGGTGTTCAAGATGCCACTAGACCCCAGGAAGGCAGTTGTCTGGTCAAGTAGATGCTATAGTCCAACCGGCGACTCGGCAAGTAGAACTAGATCGTCAAAGAAAGCCGTAGCACGAACTGTTAACTGTTATAGGTGGAGCCGCATTCCTGTGGCAGTGAGCGGAGCAGGTGATCTATAATCAGAATGAATATTACGGACGATAGAGGATCACCTGGCTTTCCTTCGGCCAGGAGGCTCCTGGAATGCCAGCTGCTTCTGCCGCCTCCATGACGGCACTGGGTTCCAGGCTTTCAAAGACCTTCGTGAAATCTAGCGATGCCATGTAGGTTTACTTGAACGTTTGGTACCGACTGCGTAAGAGAGCATCGAGGAAAACCGTGTTGTCCCGGCAGCCATCCATCCCAGCTCGAAAGGCTCACTGCTGATAATCTCAATCGTGGCGTCTGTTCTTTGTGCTAGAATTGTTTGAGGACTCTAGCGAGGACAGAGTATATAAAGATCGGTGTAAAGTCTCCGGGCAGAGTGGCTTGAGATTTCTTTGAAACGAAGATCGTCCTTGATGTCGCCAGATGATTGAGAAGCCATTCGCACCAAAAAATTCAAGATCCCAGTGATGATGTCGAGAGGAATAGCTCGAAACTGGTGAGACGGCCAAAGATGATGGTGCTGCTCGGTTTTCCTCCGGTTTGATTAGCCTAGCAATGCAGTCGTGGATGGAGCGCTCCGTGCACTCCCGCATGGTGTTGGTTGGCCCCTACGTTAAGACAGTCGAGTATGGCTCCATCACGGCTCTGGCGGATTGTTTTTCATCTTCGACGTCCCCCAGAATACTTTTGATGCACCGCACGTGGTTGAAGCGCAAGTGCCTTTGCGTAAAGGCATATTTTCTGCGCCTGGCCTTCCTGCGGCATAGCTGATGCTGAACTGTCGGAGGTGGTGAATGGTGGTTGGGGGAGGGAAGATGAAACTCCTTCTTCTCCCGCCATCGGACCCGTTTCGTGTCTCATTAGCGCATGGCAATGTTTCATAGCGTTTTGCAGCGGCGTCTTTCGCACTTTTTACCAGCTGAGTGCGCGATTTGAATTCACGAATCTCATTTAAAATTTCTGTATGTGTTTAGATTATGTATGCATGTTATAATGGCCTACTACGCAGTGGGACTTGGGTAGCAGGGTTATTGCTGCAAAATGTTTGCAAACTGCTGCAAAACAAAGATAAGTGTTGTATTCTACTGACTATTATTGAAGCAAATGCTTATGGCTAAGTCTGCGTTAAATGGAGAGGTCAAAAAATAGATTTTCTTGAAACTCTCAAGAGATGTTCTGTTACTCATTCGGGATATCCCTGAATTTTCTTAAATTTTCTTGACCGATAGTTTTGGTGATATAAGAGGTTAAAAACTAAATTTGGATGATTTTTTGCATTTTTGACCGATTTAGACACAAGAATAGTTTTTTTTTCTTAGAATTTTCTCAGCTTCTCAATAAAAGTACTGTTAGAGAGTCTCCAGAAATAAGGCGTAAAATGCAGGAAATAAGGTTTAGTTAGTTTTATTATCGTAAATCAAGAACAAGTGTACATTCGTTGCGACCGACAATTAGGTGCGTGTGCGTCGACGGTTAGACCTGAACTAACTGACTACGGTTAGAGAAGAGGCGGGAGAGCGCGGACGGATCGGCGAGACTACGCGTGTATACCACGAAGGTAGCGCTGGATTTTGGAGCCCCAAGACTCGACTACAGGCCTTGGGCACATATCACAAATTACATTACTAACAAGTACTTTTAACGCCGTACATTTATATTTTTACTTACATATATGCAAATGAAACATATAAATTAAAAAATTTTAAATCCCCATCCGGACTTTCTCTACTGCAAAATTCATGTAGATACTCTTTTATTGTAAAAAAGTGTCCGTATAAATCGTGTAATGATTAATGATTGTTTTTAGATCTCAAAAAAAATCATTCGTGTCATCATTATTTAAAAAAAGTCGGATATAGGTTTGAAAAAATATAATTAAATTTAACCAAACATTATAAGAAAAAAGTGTATGTAAGATATTTCGAAATTTTGCTTCAATTTTGAGCTAAAAAAATCCTTCAATATTAATAAAATTTGAGACGAATTACAACTTGAAATTCAGAATTTTGATTAATTTTTAGCTCAAAAACGAAGAAAATTTCGAAATATCTTACACTTTTTTTTGTAATTCTTTGTAGAATTTAACTATATTTTTTTCAAATCAATATACGACTTCTTAAAAAAATGATAACACAAATGAAATTTTTATATGCGAAAGCGATCGTTAATCATTACAGGATTCATACAAACACTTTTGGATAATAAAAGAGTATCCCCATGAATTTTGCGGTAGATAAAGTCCGGATCGAGATTTAAAATTTTTTAATTTATATGTTTCATTTGTATATATGTAAGTGAAAGTATAAACGTACGGCGTTAAAAGTACTTGTTAGCAATGTAACTTGCCTGTAGTCGAGTCTCGGGACTACAAAACCCAGCGCCACAGAGTCAAAATACCCAAAAATCATGTATAATACACTGATAAAAAAATATTTTGCTTTAAGCTATGCTCTGTAATGCGATTTTTCATGGTTTTTCGTAATTTTTTTCGTGTTTTCACAGTTTTTCACCAATTTTTCATACTTAAAAGGGTGTACGGGCAAAATAAACCCCGGATTCGGATTCAACGCGTCAAAATACATAGGAATACATAGATCTGGATCCCAAAACAGACCACTTTTTTGTGTCGGTGTTATTATGGTTAATGCCGCTTACCATTGTAATAATAAGGTGAGAATAATTCAGTACAAGGAAGCTAAATAAAGTCGACAATACTCTTTTAAATTTGTAGAACTATTTATTTTGTGACGTTCTGCGAACAGGATTCGTTAGCCTCTTTCAGCTGTGCAACTTTTAAAAAGTGCAAAATTGTAAATGATTACATGTCTCTTGTTAAATGTGAAAGTCAATATATGAAGCCCATAGACGTTTCCAAAACTTTTTAGGAGTACACGCTAGTAAATATGAAAAATGTATTATGAAAGAAAAATTGTGACTAGTCTCTCAAATTCTCAAACGGAATCTTACAGTTTTGATTTAATGATGTAAATCTTTAATACACGTCATTAAGAACCAATTCACACGGTATTTTTAAACAGAAATTTAATGTCTAACGACAATAATACGTATCCTTCTGAAATAAATATATCTTTTAATATATCATATGTATTATAACGTAATTATATCGTATGTATTATAACACACTAAAGAAATATAAACCAACATACATTTTATTATAGATAACTGTAAACATAAAAAGCAAAATTAATTATTTTGTTTTCAGCATAGTTATACAAATTATTTTGTATAAGCAGCACTACAACGCTATCAGGCGCGGACTGATCATCGGAGCCGATTAAAGTAACGAAAAGAATGAAGCAGGGTGATCCTCTGTCACCCATAATATTCAATCTGATTATAGATCATCGGCTCCGCTCACTTTCACAGGAATGCGGCTCCACCTATAACAGATAGCCTTCACTAACGATCTAGTTCTACTTGCCGACTCGCCCGTTGGACGATAGCATCGACTATACTCGACCAGACAACTGCCTTCCTGGGGTCTAGTGGCCTTCTCATGAACGTCAGCAAGTGCCACACAGTATCGATCTCGGTGATGGCGGTGGCAGGAGGGACATAATAGATGCCAATCGCGTTTATACGGTCAATTGTCAGACATTCCGCGCGCGCTCTCCAGAGGAGATTCCTGGAAATATTTGGAGATCGAGTTCTCTCCAGAAGAACGTCGACCAATCCGAATAACTAACCAGTACAGTCCCTAAAATTTACTATCACATGGCTTTGGGATGGGTTGACATCAGCGATATCTGCAATGCTGACAAGATGGTGCGTGTCTTTGTAAGGCAATGGGTGGCTTTGCCGAACGATATATTGGTAGGCTACTTCAACGTCTCTGTATCGAAAGGAGTGCTAGGAATTTGATCTCTAAGCTGGTGGACCCCATTCCACCGCAAGAACCGCCTACTTCGACTGGTACCCTGTGCCGCGAGCAGAACATCTCGGACCTATACCTGGCTAAAGAGATCGGTCAATGCATGCGGCGGCTCACCGAGAATAGAACCACCTACACCACTTCGTATGACATCAAGACGAGGTGAGCCGCAATCTTACACCAATCCATTGACGGCTCAGCGCTCAAACTCTCCCACCAAGTCACCGACCAACACCAATAAGTGGCTGATGGGACCTCACTTCTCAAAGGGTGGCAATATATTAACTACTACAAAGTGAGGATCGTAGCGCTACCGAACCGATCTCAAACAACCAGAGGGAGACGCGGTGATAGACTCTGTCAATATAAATGTCCTTATAATGTAATTGTAAAAAAAATAAATCCATTTTTCTCCAACCCTCCTCAAGTAAATAGATATATTGATAAAAAAGAAACCGTAGGATATTTAGCGCAGCATACAGGCACTTGCTTTTTTACTCAACTATATCTATCACTCGGTCAACAAATTATACTTCTATATAAGTCATTTATTTTACTGATATCGTAATGTACTATTATACTTTATAAGATAATAATTTTAAATCATAGTTTTCTTAGAGGGTTAGGTAAAGGGTTAAGTAAAAACGAATCAAGACTTTGAATTAAGTATGAAATATAAAATGTTTCGAAATAATTGATAGTGTAATGTAAAATCTCTCAGCAAGAGCCGGTGAAACACACAAAAATAATTGATATATTCTTTACGACGTCAACGAAATATAACGTTTTCTTCATCCACTTAATAGAGTTAAGACTGTCATTTCTACATGTAAACCATTATATATACTTTGTAACTCTCACCGGTGAGCATTGCACGGTACAAAACTACTGGCCGCAAATCCTGCAGAGGAAAATAAAATTTCCTGTTTGTAGGTCCAGAATAACAAAATAAATATAATGCTGGTTAGTTATGCTGGGTTAACAGTAATAAGTTCCAGTCATACATCTCACACTTACACAAAATATATATGACTATATCGGACTTCCAGATATGGTCATATAGCTCATTCATACCAGGTTAGACATATATAGGCCGTCTGTAACCTTTGCCTAGCACTTTCAATTACAACATTTTACAATTAACAGCAATAAAATCTTGATAATAATATAACTATTCACTATTCTTTTTTTTAACATATATTTAATATATATTAAATAATTTTTATGATTCTATATTATAGTATGTCTAACTATTTAAAAAAATCTATTTTACGTAAGATTACATTACACAAAAATTTCTTTGAGACTCTATAAATTTGTAATTGGTATTTTTATTTTATAAGAGATTCTATTATTTTTGTAAATCGTTTTTATAGATATGTGTCTTTAAAAGTGTCATGTAACCACTTTCTCACCAATACCTGATAAGCAGTGCTCTTGCCGTTACAAAATTCTGGTTTGCTACATTTTCCTTACTTGCAAATATTATTTTTTCCATGATGCTGAGTCTGGCGAGACAAGTTAGCTCAGGTGCAATGGTGACCCTATGATGCTGAAACATCTCTTTAAATGAGTCACATTTATGTTTGATGTAAAGGCTATGTCATCAATAACTACCATATCTTTATGTGGTGGTAGCATTTTTAGAAAATAGGTAGAGTTAGTATTGGTTTGTATACCTCTTTTTTCTCTATCGAAATAAAAATGTGCTTTGTGATTTTGTAAGTAGTTAATGTCTCCATACGACATCCTATAAGTGCTTGCCTGTGTTATCTGCTGTCCTGGTGCATTCTTTACTTTCACACTTTTAGCTGTTAGATTATTCTTTTCTGCCGTTTCATCAATCTTTGTGAAAAGTATTTCAATCGGTGTTGAAAGCCAGGTGGGATGAAATCATGTTGATTTTGGAAAACATAAAGGTCCTATGAGATAAAGGTCCCATAAAGGTCTATCAGAACCCTTCTTTATGACACCGACGACGGCATGCATTTTTATAAATGGCTCGGTAAATTGATTGAAAAATCATGGACTTACCTAGGCGGTCCTTATTTCCGGAACAAAAAAGAGACAGTGCGTCACTGTCATGGTCAAAGATCAAATGATCAGGACAGGGGAAACCATCAAATTACAAAGAGTCCGTGACGATTTGTCCTTCTCTCGGTAGTATATTTCAAAATCTGTAAGAAGATTCGTGAACCCCAATTTCAGCTGATGCTAGAAGGGGCCATCCGAGTTTCGGTCTCTTTTTATCTCACTCAGGTTCTCACTGAACATATAGCTGTTTTTGTAGTTATCTGTAGAGAATATAAGTATAATAAAGCGTGGCGTGCCCTGCATGTCTTAAGGTTTACGAGGACATGGAACATGTGTTATACCTGAGTCCTAGGTTTCATGAAGAGAACGGTGCAGGCCCGTATGACAAGGCCTCTTGTCTCCCGAGGGCATCAGAAAATACTTACTATCCTCAGAGAAAGAATGAGATGTAGTAATTGATCTCGTCACCAAAGTGGTGGACACCCTTAATCGCATGACGAGAGAAGAAGAAAGAAGAGAAGAAAATAGAAGAAGCTGCATAATCGAGCCTCAGTCAGATTTGAGAGCTATGAAGATACACACACACGCACACACACACACATATACGCACAAACTCACGGAAACACGCATGCAAACACGTCCACGCACATCTAAATACACACACAAACTTACACAGAAACGCACATGGTTCTACAGCCGCGACGACGTCTCTTGACGACGAAACTGCAGGATAATCGCGCTGAGAATGGCCTGTACTTACTGTACCGTAACAGGCATCACTCTCTCGGTAATTCTCGGATTACAACGTATAGACCTAATGACGACGAAGAGAACTGAAATGTATCACTAAGGCATAGCTACAGAAGGGGATTACTTTTACCAGGGACAACGTCGAAACCGACGACCAAGAAAGACCGAAGAAGAGTAACAGCATCGAACGGATATAACAATCAAAAGTCGGTTGATGCATCGTATTCTCCTTTCTAACGTCTGCTTTCCCAACTATCTGTCATGTCCTGAAGTTGACGAGGACGTAGAACATGGTCAGAAGTGCTAACTCTCCTCACGGAACCGACGGAATACGGTAATTAGTTCCACCATTAGAGTGGTGGACATACTAAATCGTATGAGGAGAGAAGAAAACAGAAAAGAAATGGTTGATAGAGGAAGTCGTATTATTGAATGCCAGGCGGTGTAGAGAGTCGTAAAGGCAATAGCTGGTAAAGACATGTTTAACAACGATTTCTGCAGGGGGCATACTCAGACAAGGAAAGAAAATGCACAAAAGATCAGTAGAAGAGTGTTCAGGGAGTAGTGGTAGCAATGGCCCAGCCCCACATAACATCTCTGTATGCATAAAAATATTTCTTCTCAACTTCCTTTTTAAAAAAAAGCCCACACCGATAATAATCTCAAATAAAATCCCGAATGAGTTATCAGTCTGGGGTATATTATCCTGTAACGCTCATCGGCCATAAAGCTGCTAAGAGAAAGCTTCTCTCTGGCCATACTTGCGAGAATCTCAAGTAACTCCCCGAAAGAATTTACTCAGTTGGCTTCCTGAGTAGTATACGCTCGACTAATCGTGTCGAGAGATTTATCTCTCTCGTCTAAGTTTGTAAGTTCCTTTTTTTATTTTTGTAAGTAAGTAAGTTGATAAATTCTCTAGTTTAGTTAGTTCATCATCAAAATGACTTCAAATACAAAAAAAAAACAGTTTTCTGAAATAATAGCAAAATAGGTGCGTTTGGAATCAGCCTTCAAATCATACGATCGGGGAAAGGTATTCCAATTATTGAAGACTAATAGTTTAAGGGGATAAGCCATGGTTGAACCTGAAAAAACAGCTAGTGAATAAATTCTTTAATAACAAAGCTTGTATATATTTGTAAGGGTTAAAATTTTTTTTATCATTAAATTGTATAATTACCAATAATTTGAGACTATATTATGCAGGTGTTTAAGATTTTAGCCTTGCAGTCGATTAAATTTACGAACCCTTCTGAATTAAAAATGGCATGTCATTGCCGCAGGAAATTTTTTTAACAAAACAAGATAGGGGACTAAATATTTAAGAGTATCTTTATAATTATAACAGTTATAGAATATGTGAGCTACTTTATTTTTAAAAAATGTTTAAGATTGTTTTTAATTGAAAAATCTAACTTTTTTATTCAAATTTGAATGTTTTTTTGCAGTTTTGTTTTTTAACTTTTTTTCTAAAACCTTTATGAAAAAAGTAGCTCACATTTTCTATAATTAATACAATTTTAAAAATGCTCCTAAATTTTTAGACCTGTAGCTTGCTTTGATAAAAAAAAATCCTGCGGCAATGATCCTGTAAATACAAAAAAACAAGTTTTTCAGAAATCAAGGTTAAAATTTGAGTTTTCTATAACTCTGTACAAGTTCCAAAATTACTTTCCAAAAATACCAATTTTTTTTTCCTTATTCTCGATTGGATCCTTGAATGAACAATCCAAAAACAATATCCATTTGATGAAAACAATCCTGCCACAAAGGTTAAATTTCATTTTAATATCATCTCAACCTGTTAAAAAAAACATCATCAATTAAACAATACCTTTAAATTATTTAGAATAATACATAAATCATGGTCTTTATCTTTTTTCATGGTAGGCTAAAACATCTTTATTAATGAATAGTGTAGTACATAGGACATATCGCAGTGAGGAGCTATAACTATATTAATCAGTTGCATAATTTCCATATTCCCTGATGAGCCTATTGATAACTGTTTGGATGACATGTAACTGTTTAGTGCTGCTCTCCATCTGAAAAAGAAAATCTCACAAAGTATCTATGCATTCCACAACAATTTTAATTCAATTATTTATACTTATCTAATA
>JAWWEQ010051443.1:0-10171 GCA_035583055.1 Torymus tubicola | reverse complement strand
TTGAATAGTGGATATTTCCACTAAGAATTAGTGAATATTTACTATATCATCAGTGAATATTCACTAATGTTTCGGTGCAGCAATTTTAACTAATCTTTAGTGGATTTTTCACTAATTCAACTTTAGAGAGTACTTTTTCTTTTTATAAATTATCAATACAGTTCGAATCACGTTTTGCATTTTTAATATTATTCTAATTAAATTCTACAATTATTTATTCCTATATAAACACACAGTGAAATCGAATTATCAAACATAAAAGATTCCATTTATCTAAGAAGAAAAATCTATCAATAACTTGCTATCTATAAGTAAAACAGGTTTCCACATTTTCCTTCCATCAGCCAACAGCTATATCTCTCCCTCTCTTTCTCTTTCGCTTCATACTCCGACACCCCCGTTACTTCCGCTAATTTCCTACAAAGAAAAGCTCCTCTCTCTCGTTTTCTTACACACACACACACATGTATATCTCTCTCATCCGCTACATATATACACCTACATCCACCTAAATCTTCAAAATCTCTCTCTCTCACTGTGTACCCGTGGTACAACAAACCACTCGATCGCAATTATGCAAACGACTGTGTATGTGAACGTGTCGCGTCGCGCATTACACACATATGTACGTACGCGTGCGCCTCTCTCTCTCTCTCTCACGTCGATGTCGTTTTTTTCCTACTATAAAGTTTCTCGCGTTCCGGCGCGCAAGCGTTACGTAATATCACACATTATACGTATATACACACAATATACGCAGAGTCGCGCGGGCTTGCGCGCGCTCGTCGGCCATCTTTACGCTCCTGGCGCGGCTTTTCGAACGCGTGTAGATCCGCGTGGATGCCGGAATTTTTTTTTAGTTTTCGGTTGTATTCGAGAATGAATTGTTGTTATGACAATATGTGCGGGTGTGTTAGGTTTTGTAAGATATATAACGGACCGTTTGTGTGATTATGCATATAATGGGTGCAGTTTAATGGCGGTACGGTGGTTCCTGGTAATATCGTTGTAGAGTGTGACGATGAATCGTGATTTTTTAATATTAGGATGGGTTCCGTCGTGGTAAATATACACCTGTTGTATTCTCAGGTATACAGTTGGTTGATCAAATATAAACGTAATTGTGGTGAAGAGTATGTGGAAATTAATGGACCGAACTGGACAAATTACTAGTTTATAGATTTTATTTTGATAAATAAAATTATTTCTAGCCTAAAAATTCTTTTAAAAGCGATTTATTATAATGAACGGTGTTTCCGAAATTTTGTAAATTAAGGATCATTTAATATTAAACAGTTGAAATAATAATTCCGGTACTTTCCCGTGCGACAATTTAATTATTTATATTTGTAAATAGAAGATGTATTGTTATGATTTGCTTCTTTAATATTGAAATATAAAAATTTATATTTCAAATATCCTTGCTGTGATTTGGAAATGATATTATACTTTCGGCGTTTGGTTTATTAACATAACGATTACGCAAGCTAAGGGTGTTAACCCTTTTCATTTATCAAAATTACCATTACGCAACGTAGCTTCTAAGCTTCACGACATTTCGACTATTTACGCAATTAGATAATAATCAAATCACCTTTAGAGCAATCGTTTCCAACCAACTTACTTTTGTTCACGTTCAAGGCTCGCCGGCTCTTTTCAGAAAGGACAAAAAGCCCGCCGTGTGTCGAGGGAGCGGATGTCGCTTGGACGTAGGTTTCATTTACGCCAAAATATTTAAATCACTGTATGGTCAGCTCGTATATTTTCGACACATTCCTGACAATTACAGCAATTCACCCGTCGCGAATATTGTCAGGTGTATATATATGATTCGCGTGTGCATGTCTTATTAGCTGATGCGCATTATGGGAGAAAAAAAGATTATTGGCCAATAGTGATTTTTTAAAATGTTTTTGAAAGCTTTGTAAAGTTACGTGTCGTGGGAAAAAATTTATTTCCTTTTGTGTTAATGTTAGGGTCGTTGCACTCACTTTTAAGTGCTGGTAGTTGCACAATTATTATTAACGATGATTAGGTAATTGCTGTAATTTGATTCTTTGATATATTGTACTTTTTTTTAACGGAAGTTAGATTTTGACACTGAATATAGCTATGAAAATATTATTGTGAAATACTAATGATTTTTTGCATTGAACTTGAAACAACAATATAAGTTGTAGCATATTAAATGAATTCTACACTGAGAGAAGAATTTGTTTACAGTTAATAAGAAGATATATTCAAAATATATAGAAAAATTTATTTACATTTACTCTTTGTGAACTCTTATTAACTAAGCATATTAACTATTAATATGCATATCATTAATAGTAATATTTTGGAATTTCAGTCAAATGTGAATGTTTTCAGATTATAATTTCCTTATTTCCTCAAAATCAACTATTTTAGTATTAACTGTTACTATAAATATATCAATTATAAATAAATCCTTCTCTCAGTGTATTGTTTTCGTTCTTTTTACCTCGATGCACATATACAGGTCCAATGACCCTACAGCCAAAAATTTTTCAAAAAGTTTATTCAATTAAAATAACTGTTTGTTGTTTATAACCATTTGTATTTACAATCAATAGTACCGTTTATTATTCAATTTACTACCATACCGTTGGTATTTCGGTAACCAAATAATATCAACAACCCAAACAATCCGACATTCTACATTCCATACCAACTCTGCCACACCGCCAACTACAAAAATCTCTATTCCCACCCAAACCTCCTCTATATAACCCGCAGTCAAACAAAAAGAACCGCTTCACGCCCCAATTGCGTCAAGCCATCGCGCTCACAAGTACAGCGAGTGATCACATTCGTCGTCCTCCTCCTCTTCTCAATGAACTCAACCACATATATATATATATATATACAGAGAGACCAGCACACGACAAAAGGAAACCTCTCGAACGATCCTAACTAACGCGATTCGACCCCCAAACGTCCCGCTAACAACGTGCACCACGCGCCGTATACGATGATTTTCCCGTATATAATACAAGTCGCATAAGTTATCCGCATCACATAACCGGACAGAACCAGACGTCGCAGATGGAAAGAAAAGTATGTACGCGTCCGGAAAAGCTCAATCTATAAAGGATTTTCTTCTCTCTCTCTCTCTTTCACACATACACAAATGCGTTGTATAGTAGCAGCAACGGCCAAGGTCAATGGCGTATAGTACACGCTTGCGTATATAACCGGTCGCAATCACGCCTGAATGCGCAGGCCAATCGTCGCGTCCATTTTTACGAGCGCATATGTGTGTATATAGGCATTCGCGAGAGATGTGCGATGGAGCGCGCGCGCGAGTGCGTGTGTAACCTAATCGCAGTGGTGGTCGTCTCCAGCGAGATATAAACGTGAAAGGAGAGAGAAGTTGGATGGATGAATTTTTCGATTGACTTGGTACTTGTTGCTTTTGGTGGTGGTTTTTTTTTGTGATGCTGGTCGTCGTACAGAGCTTTGCACTCTCGAGGATTATGATGAGATGGTTGGAGAGGTTGTCGGATTTTGCAGGGGAAGGGATTGAATTGGAGGAGAAATGTTTTTGAGATTTCGTAGGTTGGGGTCGGGTTAAGGTACTTGGTTAATAAGCGGTTGATATGGTATATTTTCTTAATTGTTAGCTATTTAGAAATTGTTATTTCATTAAATCTTGAACTTTAATGAAACATGTAGCAAAAGATATAGTTGAGTTTTATATTTTCAAAAATCTAATCATTTCGTCTCGAGTATAGAAATTATATTTCATTAATAATTAATCGCAAATTCACAAGTAATAATTTTCATCAGAAGACAGCTTCTCTAACATTTAAACTCAACGAGGTGTCGATTACTAATGATGCTATTTACCTGGTTTGCGATTCCCATTCTGAAAATATCGTTTTGCGGTTCAGCATTATAGTATAGAGTCGTATCGCCGGTATTACTGTCTCATAGAAAGACTAAATTAATTACGTTAAGCAACGCGCGTGCGCACTTGTAATTGACAAGCTTTGGTATATTATGTAGAAAATTAATATTTTTATATATAACCGTAGATACACCTGACTACACATAGCCATTAATTAGCCTATTTAACAGACATACTCTAATGGCGTTCGTCTTCTGCCGTTAAATCTACATTTTATTATTTAACTTTTGATATTTCTGTCAAATAAACGTGGTAAACAACATCCAGGTCTTTTAGTCTTTACCTATCCATGGTACTAATACGTAGATAAAAAGCTTTACATTTAACGTTCCATTAATACACTGACGACATCTTAACGTACTACTCCCACCCGCTCACGTTGTAATTTCAAATCGTCTTGTCGAGGACCACCGAAACTTCTTCTTCTTCTTTCTGTTGCTTCTCTCTCACGCGAGTTGTTGGTAGTCCATTCGTTATTCATGAGAACGACAAATATTTTTTTTCATACAGCCTGTGTCCTCCGCGTCTTTCTTATACACACGTTCATTCAAAGGCGTTCTCGCTAAGGTTAATCTGTCATTGTCGCCGATTCTAATTGACGGCGACGCGCGCGCGAAAATGATTTTTTCAAATTAACTGATGACGTCTGTGTGAGTATGGTTCGTGGGCTTAAATTATTGGTTGTTGTCGTTGTAATAAAGTTCTGGGGGTTAGAAACAGTTTTTTTTTAAAATGGGGATTGAAATTTGATAGATAACAGATGTTGGTTTATTAATGCATTGGGTATTTGATTATTTGTTAGTCTTTTTTATTTTGAGAAAAAGTTCTGTTTGATGGATTGTCAATTTATCAATGAAAAATTAATTTGTGATAGCTATTGATCTTTATGAAATTTAGACTGAATACAGAGAGAAATGGATACTATTTAGAATTACTATTTTTTTTATTAAAAATGGCAAATATACATTTTTTTATTACATTTTAATTTGTTGAAAACGTTTTTCATTTTACGGAATGTTAATAATTTTTTTAACACGAAGATCAACAACTATCTTTATCAGCATTTCCACCTTTACTTTTCCTAATTTGTTTTTAGCCGTAAAATTAACTGTAACCGCAAATCTTAAAATCTAACATCTAAATTGAAATACAAAACTTGAATATCTCATTCTTATACTTCATTGCAGACTATTTTTTCCACATATACTGTATCAAATCAATGAATTTCACTTTCATCTAATTTAAACGGTCATCCACGTTTTCATGGATCTGACGCAACACCGTAAACAAATATCGTTCTCTTCAACCAACTATAACCTCATCTTTGCATCTCAGAAAAAACTATCTACCCCAAGAAAACCCACACCTCAGACATTTCTTACTCCTTTACTTATCGCCCTACTAGCTCCATCTTTATGGATTATACGAAGAATCGCATCAAAATCGCCGAGTCGCTCGCGCGCGTATCAGCATTGACTTTGCCGTTCGCGTTCGGTCGCTCGCTCGCTCGTTGTGCGATATCGCGAAGCCGAACAATTGCTCCTATAAACTCCGTCAAACGATTCGGCCGTGGCCCAAGTTGACAGCAATTTAAACGCCCCGACTGCCCCTCCACCTTCTCCTTCTCCTCCTGCAGCCATTGAGTCGCAATACATGTCTCTCTCTGTTTTTTTTGCGCGACAACGCAAACAGAAGAAGCCGATTTCTAAGCGTCGACGTTTCTACTGTCGTCGTCGGCGTTTTTTTTCTTCGCGCTTCGTCGCGTATTTTCAGCTGGATGAGGAAGCGGAAAAATCGCAGATGGATACAGAGAGGAGTACGCGCAAACGAGTGGGTGGCGTTGATTAGACGAGTCGTTATTTAATAATGGACTGCATCGGCGAATGAAATTCAGTCGCTACGAAATTTCGATGCTGAGTCAGCTATTTTTACCTCTCGACTTACGTTTTTCGTACTCTGCATTGTGGAATTCGGCGCTATGATACTCGAAAAAGAGCAGTTTTTTAATAAACGAAGAAAATGACAATTAGATTAATTTTATCATTATTAGTTTAGTTGGTACGAAATGAGTTTAAAAATAATAATGCAGATGCAATTTTTTAAAATTTAGTTAACTACCATTAAAATTATACTTCATAACAAACAATTAAAGAGCATTAATTGGGAAGAAATATATACATAGGATATAAAATAATAGATTAAAATAGAACTGATATGCTGTTTTTTGCATGTCTGTGATAAATCTTTTATTGGACGATTAATCGTTTTTATTAAAATGTACTAAGCGTCTCTAGAAACTTAAATCTTAAGTAAACGACGACGATTGCACCGGCAAAGCAGGAAAGTGCTTCTCTCTTACACACGTTCTTCATCTTTTTCCGTGACGCAGCGGCCGGCAGCGAATGGCAGACTGGGACGTCAAGCGAGATAATGGGCACCGAGTCAGCTAAGAAGCCAAAAGATGACAACCAGTCGAAGATGAAGTCGTCCTGCAAGCCTCAACCGATCCTTGCCGAGGAACTAACACAACAACCACCGTTGGAGAAAGCCTTCGTCGGTGTACTGAAGGACAAGCGGGGAATTTCCAAGGCAATTGCTGGATTGGGCAGTTGTCTACCAAGTCCCCAGTTTCTGAAACGCTGTTATGGACTGAAGATCTATCTCGTTCCTGTGGATAAGGTTAATGGCAAACCTGAGGATCTCAAAGAACTTCTGCTCCAGTATAAGTTTGATCTCACTCTGTTCGAGGATGAGTTTGAGGTGGCTGAAATACCTTCAATTGCGCCTAGGACGAAAGCTCAAATGGCCTACGCTTCCAAGTTCTGGCCAATGAACTTTCATCCAGATCTGAAACTTGAGGCTTTGATTTCTGGCTCAATGTTTGAAGATCCTCAGTTGATTGCACTCGCAACCTGTATGCGGATAGCCATATCTGCAGCTGATGGTACAGCTGTAGGCTCAAAGGATTGCAATGGAAGCGCTGTGATAATCGACCCAGAAGAAGGCACAATTCTAACGGTAGCTGCATCCAGCGTAGACCAGCACCCAATGTGGCACGCGTCCATGCTGGCAGTGGATTTAGTCGCCAAGATTCAAGGTGGGGGTGCTTGGAAACTTATTGCCAACACCAAAGACCAGCAAGATACCACAAAAAGAAAGCACGTAGACGATCTGCCTCTCTGTTACCCAGATTCTCTCTCCAGAATAGACGTACCAAAGGATTTAATCTTTACCAATGAGAGCGAGAAGAAAGAATCAAAGGACTCCAAGAAGGGACCTGGTGATAAGTGTGGACCTTACTTGTGCACGGGCTACTGGGCGGTGCTACTGCAAGAGCCTTGTCCTCTGTGTGCAATGGCGTTGTTGCACTCGAGAGTATATAGGATATTCTATGGTGCAGTGAATCCAAGGACTGGGATTCTAGGTACCAGGGCTACGTTGCATTCGGTACCGGGGCTAAACCATCGGTACCAGGTGTGGTGTGGTGTATTAGAGGATGAGTGTGCAAAGACAGTGGAAAAGCTAAAGACTATTGATGATTAAAAATGAGATGGGATTATATATTTTGTTGGTTGGTATTATGCTGCATCAAATTGTTAATCATGTACCAACAATAAGTTCTGTTTTATAGAGTGATATTTTTTATGGTAATGCAGAATGGTACTAATTGATAAAATTATTTTAATCCTGCAAAGTTGCTAAATACTAGTTATTTAATTTTACCTTAATCTTGTAAAATTGAATACTAGTATTTTTTGTAGTACTGTTTGTACCGTTCAAAGTATGAGATCTATGAAGATTGTTGACAGAGTAAAATGATTATTGTTCAATGACAACATAAACTGTAAATTTATTTACTTCTTATGCAAATTATTTTTTTGAAGAATAAATCACGTTTAACGAAATTCCATGTCTAATTGATATTTTTACTGAGAACCAACATTATAAGCTATCTTCATGAAACTATTTATAAACGTACAAAAATATTGCCGTTTAAACTATTAAAAGTAAATTAGAAATTACGCGTTTATTGCTATCACTGTTAACATTTTTTAAAATAAAAAGCTTTTCCATTGAAACGGCTTCTCTATAAAATTTTTTCAATTATACTTTTCCAAATTTCATACGAATCATACATAATACAGATATAAATATTAAAGCTATTTCTAAATATTATTAGTACACACTTTATTGAGGCTATTAACTTCTGGTATTAATTTGAACTCCAGCTCCGTATGTATATAAGTATATAAATAAAACACAACGAGGCGCATCGGCTCTCAAACTTGAAACGCAACCGGTTTTCCGGCTTAGCGTATAGCATGTGTATATGAGCATGTTGGAAATATGGGACGACACATGTCGTATGTTTCGTTTTAACTATCGTGCAGGTACCTTGAGTCCTACAGTTTCCTTTTTCAAAAAGCTCTATTTCAAGTGGGTATAAATAATCGCTAATCTTATTTTTTTTTTTTTGTGTTTGTGAGTCAATATTTTTTACCTCAACTTAATCCTCGGTGAAGAAGTTTCTTGGAATTACACTTGAATTTCCTGAAAATTAATCTTGAAAATTAGTTTTGTAATCTAATCAATGAAAATATAGTAAGAGTAGCTATCATTAATACGCATTTAATAGAAGTATGTATTTTCCCGAATGTTCTCAAACATTTTTGAAATCTCAGGTTTTATATCACTTAAGTTGGACAATTACTTTTAAAAATTTATTCTTCGTCAGCATTTGAGTCTTATTCTTTTGCAATTTCTATTGATCTACAGATGACTAATTACATTTCAGTCAATGTATAACTGTAAATTGAAATATTCATACAACTACGACAGTTATTCATATAAACATAACACACTTTATTCGTAACCAATGGACTACGTAATACATAGTAAGCTAGGCGGTGATAAAAGAGAAGTTTTTTAAAACTGGTTTCTCGCAGCATATCGACAAGGCATATCTAACACGTCACGGTTGAACTCTAAAATCTTTTGTATATGAACGTCGAAATATGAAGTACACTGTTAGAAAACTTCCATATATATAGATATACTGTGTTTACATTTTGAGTTTCCAAATGTACACATTGCATATCTATATATATGGAAGTTTTCTTACAGTGTAGTCGAGGATTTCTACTTTATCATCGATTCCAGCTAGTTTCAACTTACACTTCAAAACAAAGTCGTTGCCTGTTCGTGAAAAGCTACTCGCCGTAATGGCATTATAAGCTTACACAAACGGTGGCAGTTTTCTTGATCTCTTGTAAGGACGTATATATTAACATTTGCTCTTAATACAGTGACAACAACAATATTCGATTCCTATACAAATTGTAAATCTATTAAACTCTTGTACAGATTTCTTGTCCATCACTTATTTTTTCATATACTTCGGTGTATAACAGCTGTATTTGTATTCGTTTACTCTCTATAATCAAGGCTATCACTATGTCTCATCTTAATAATATATAGAAAATCAAAGATATGGATAGCAAAGGTCATGACTATCGCTGACCTTCAATCGAACTTTGGTACTTAGAATTTCAAACGCACCTTGAAACACCTCATATAACCTCATTCACAAGGTCAACACTTTTCCTCGTTATATTACTACGTAGAAAACATTTAATCAATGTTTCGTAAATTTATGAAAAAAAAAACCTCATATGGACCAAACATGTGTAGGCGTCAGTACAAACACGTGCGCGCACACGCGAGTCCAGTCACCCCTTCGTATACGTGTATATATATATATATATATATGGCTGTTGGATGTCCCTTTGCAGCATTGCACTTGTGTGCAGTCGCACAAAAAAAAACGCTCGCGCGTGCGACCTTTCCCATTGACACCAATCACGGCTGATACGCCTCTTACGCTTATCCCTTCAATCGGTCGCACGGATCGCTTTGTTTGTATATATACTTGCGAAGAAATCCTGTAGCAGCTGTGATTGACAGATCGATGTACACGGATGTGAAAAGTGATTCTCATTTTTCTTTTTATTTATTTATTTATTTTTTTCTTTCTTTTTTTTATGAAAGTACGGTTATTGTGTGAATCTCGGCATATATAGATTTTTGTAATGACTTTTTGTACACGGAGAAAAATAGTATAATAAATACTAAAATAATCTATAACAAAAATTACTATATTGTATAGGAAAAGTGTGACATATCAGCCGAATAATAATTTTTATTATGTAACATAGTAAAATTTACACATAATCATCTTTG
>JAWWEQ010051442.1:0-10173 GCA_035583055.1 Torymus tubicola | reverse complement strand
GCGACTTATAAGGGATAGAAGCACAAGGTTTGACAGTGCGTTGGTAGTCTCGCGGTAGAGACACTCGACTGTCGTCCTGACGGCGCAGGTTCAAGTCCCGATGTCAGCGCGTATTTTTTTCGTATTTTCTCCGAATCCACCCCGTTACAGAGTATATCTTACAAAGTAAACGGAAAATAGCTCCCAAATTTGAAGGTTATACTTAAGACTATATAAATTAATTTTGCTAAAAATTTCAAACAGAAATTAAATTAAATCATTATTGTATTTTTTATTTCTCTATCGCTATTCAAAGTAAAAACGAACCAATTGTCTTAATATTTGACATAGAAATATTTTTTTTATTTTCGTAAGGTTGTGTGGACGAAATATCAATCAACTTAATTGTACTTGTAAATTTATAAATTGAAAAAAGATTTATAAAAAAAATATAATTTAGTTATTTAAATTAAGTTTAAATAAAAATAAATGTATACGACAAATACTTTGATAAATAACAATTATTTATCGTTATACTAAATTGAACCATTAAGATACCAGAAACATATATTTAGTTTGAAGAAGATAATTGTCAAAGAATTCGCAGTAATTTTTATTGTTGACAATTGAATTATATTACTTCTTCTACATTTTTTATGTTTTGCACAGTTTGTACATAATAACGTAACTTCAATAAGGAAAATCTATTAAACTAGTTTCATCTGAACATTACTTTTCATTGAAAAACTTCATTAATTAAATCGTGATTATTGATCATTTATCTGATGTTTAGGACGGAGAAAAAAAAATGAAAGAACGTCTAGACGAGGAAGAAAAACAGATGAAACAAGAGAATTTGAAAGATGACTTGGAAGAAAAGGATAGTAATGAAGATGATGATGACGAAGATGAAGATGAAGTGCAAGAGAATGTTGTTCCAGAAGTTGAGGTAACAATAGCATATACTTTATTTTACAAATTACATGATTAAAGTAGTGATTAAGTATTTATATTTATTTATGCGATACTGATTTATGAAAAAATTTCATAGTCCGGTTAGTAAGAAAAATTTTTAACCTTTGGAAAGTGAATTCTGATTAAATTTTGGAGTGTCTTACTCCTCTACACATCTCTATTTTGGTTGTATTTACATTACCGATTGTGATCTTTTCGACATTTTATACATCCGATGTTTTTGTAATTTACTCCCACCATCTTACACGGTAAGTTTAAAAACAAATTTGGCTAAGAAACTATTTCGACTAGGTAAATCAAGAAAGAGGTAAAGAACTTCGCTATACCTTACTCACCCATCCACTTCCATACGAGCAAGTTTGCAACATCGATCTTTTTTTGTATAACTAAATTTTCTTATCTGGGAAAAGCGCTCGTTCTTCGCAATAGCTTCAATTATATCTAATTAATTTAAATTTTTATTGGATTTATTTATTTACTTCACCAGAGTACATTGTACAACAGATAAACCTAACACACTAAAAAAATTAACTAAATTAGGTAACCTACGCTCCAGACCTAATAAGCTTATACTTAACTTTACACAAAATTATATACTACTTACAAACTAAAAAGTTTCGCCTTGAATAATCTTTGTTTCACAAAGTTCGTTTAAGGCGACAGGAGTCATCTATTTGTGCAAGTAGCTTTGACTTTGAGATTTATTTTTAAGATCATTCAAAGGTAAAATCTAGGTGGCTTCAAAAAGAGCGGGAAATTTCGTGTCTGAAATATTTTCAAATTTGTTTTCGTGATCTTGAGAAGGTAATTTTAAACCTTTTAGGGAGAGTAGTACGTATACGTACCACCTTTTTGCTTGTATTAAATTGTGAAAATTGCGATACGTCTGCTGCAATCAACTCAACCCATCGTGCTCGTCTTTGTTTCAGATTTTCTACCTCTACTCTTGCTTGTATAACATTAACCTCTTGAGCTTGGTTCGGTATATTAGCAGCTTAGTCAATATTTGCATCTTGCTTTGTGATCACGCCGTAATATTTATTAATAATAGCTCTAAGAATGCGGAGAAAATCAGTCGACTTGGAGATGTGTGATTTTCAAGTGAACATTTCTACAATCAATCTTATTTTCGTGCGACGGTTATTTCAGGGAGGATATTCAGCCAAGGGGAGGAGCTACACAGAACATCGGCAGCATCGAAAGCTCGTCAGTTATATAGGATACGGGGAAAATAAAAACCTATCGGGGTGAATCAAAACTAGATAGGGAAAGGCTCCCCGAATAAGAAACTAACTATGGTAGATGTAAGAAAAAAAACAGTACAGAAAACAGGCTTCCTTAACTATGAGCAGAAGCGCATTGTAACCAACCAGGCTGGTAAAGAAGGGGTGGATTAAGCACTCCTAACAGCGAAAGACTGCGATACTCAATTCAAACAAGCACCTCAAGAAAACATTTCTTTCTAAGTCGACGTCGTTGTTTTTGGATAGCTTAAACAAATAGCTACCGCACAATTTTTTTTAGCATTCTACTTTGAAATTTCCTGCTCAAAGTCACGGAAACAAATATGAAAATATCATTTTATATTTATTTAAGTTTTTTCTCTTTTTTCATCAATTGATAATTTTTGTCTTGATATTTTTTGAACTAAGCGTTTTTAATTCGTTAGATTATTCATTAAATACTTTCAGAGCAATAACTGCATAATTTTTTTAATTTCCCGACATTGTTTCAAATATTGTTGAACTTTTATTTTTGATAATGCTTTCTGAATCTGAAACGTTTTTTTTAAATTTGTTATTTAGCGACGCATCCCCCGTTTTTAGGTATTAGCGACGTGTTATAACTATTAAAATCTCGTGTTTGGTACTGTACTATTTGGACTGTAGAGTAGACCAGTAAGGTTATGTACCCAGTCTCGAGACACTTTCATATGGGAATATGTTTAGGCAACATTAATTATTACATATGAGCGAAGTCATTCAAAATATTAAAGTATAACTTCGATTTAACACTTATTTTGCAAATTATGGAGAAAAATAAACAAGTCCGCTATATCGGGATAAGCCGTAATAAGCTGATCCCTATCTCGGGACAGATTTCAGACCCGATGTCGGGACAATGTAATATAAACCTGTCTCAACACTAGCTTATGGAACTCAAGGGTATCCAGTATCTAGACTATGCATACTCGGTACACACCTAACCTCAAAAACTTTTGATTAGTATTTTAATAAATGGAAGTATTAAATCAACGTAACATACATTTGACTAAATACATCATAAACATTAATAATATATGGGTTTCATTCTTTAATTTATATCTAATAATCATCTTTTTACCGCTGTTCGGACATAGGTCAGAATTTTGATTTTGTCCTGACACTGGGTACTTTACCTTAGACATTTTTTTGGGAAAACGTTTCCCTGAATTTGCACTAACAGGGACTCAAACCCACAACCGCGAACAGCCTTGTTTTGAGAAGCTAAGTACGGCATTTACTGTGATGTGAACAAACTGCCTGAACCACGGACCACTCGAAAACTTTTTATACCATAATTAGTAGCCAAGTTGTTAAAATGCGCGGAATATATAGTTATAAAGTGTTTACTTCAAGAATTAATCTTAATTTATTAAATTCAAAAAGTAAATATGTCGTTCGTTAACAATTTGTTTAGTAGTCTTGTTCTTTCATATTTTAATCATAAAATTATTGCTTCTATTGATTGTAATAGTTAATTTTATACTAAATCATTCCGGTAAAATACATGAATTTTAATTTGATTGTTTCGTTCGATTTTGTGGATTTTAGATAATTATGTTAAAATTATAATAAGTTTTTTCCATGTCTGAGTTTCGTTTAACTTTCTGATTACTGATTTGTAACTTTTTTTTTAAAAATTCATAAATTTTTATTAGATCTTCGTATTTTTTACTATTCTTCTATGCTCTTATCCGTGTCACCTTACTGTTTTATTACTTGAATTGTACATATTTCTCGTGTTAAGTCTTGAAGTTAAAAGAAAGTATCCTTATGTTTTAATTGTGAATAGATAGTTTTATTTATAATATCTTTACAATATGTAGTTGTGAAATTTGTACAATTAATACTTTGCTATTTTCCTTGTACTCTCTCCTGTTATCGGCTAGAGGGGTACGGAGTTCGCGATCTTTTCACGAGGACTGATTTGTAGTCGGTTGTTCCTTGCCATTTATAATGCAAATTGGTTTACAAATTTTACATAATTTTGATGAAGATTTATAACGCATGATAAAATTTACAAATATTGAAAAAGTTGTAATTTGCAAGCAGGTCATTTTTCTCGCATTTAAAAATTGTTGACCATAATGTCATCGCTTACTCGTGTTAAGGTGAGGCCATCGTTATGTTGAAATCAAATTAATACGTTGGACTCCTGTAAAACGCTAACTTCAAATCTCTTTGTAGTTAGGTACATCATTTTAAATGCCAAAAAGATCACTGATGTAATATTAGATAATACGTCATAAGACGTAACACTCGCATCTTAATTTTTTAATTTTAATACTTTATTCTTTTACAATTATATTCTTTTGGTTCTATTCTTTTATTTATTTATATTTCTACTGAATTATTTCTTGATAATAGTTAGTTTGTTAGTAACCCGACGAACTATGCAGATTTATTTTCAGAAGTTTGGTCGTTTTCCAAATCTCTTGTTACGACTATATATGGCTGATTCTCTGTCAAATTGAGAGCTCAAAAATAGATTTTCTTGAAACTGTGGAAAAACGTTTTATTTTGTGTACCGGCTAGTGGTGAATTTTTGCAGATATTTGAACATTAATGTTTTAAAACTTTATCATATCAAAGTCGACAATGTTAGCATTTTTAAGGGAAGCATTTCTCACGATGCACATAAAAAAAGATTCTTTTATCAAATCATTATTATCATCAGTCATAATCATTTATTATTCAGTTTTTAATAAAAACACTATTAAAGTAGCAGAATATACTTACTTACATACGTGCAAATGAAATATTAAAAATTAGAAAATTAAAAGTCCGATGAAGACTATCTATATCAGAAAATTTCTGGAGATACTGTTTTATTGTACAAATGTCCCTATGAATTTCAGAATGGTTATTGACCGTTTTTGTGTCTGGAAAAATTCATCCAGTTTTTGATTGTTTAAATAAAGGCATGTAGCTCTGAAAAAATACAGTTAAACTCTACGGAAAATAACAAGAAAGAAAGTAAATGTAATTTTATTTTGGAACTTTGCAATGAATGGTTTATTTCATCTGAATATTCAAAATTTGTAACTTAAAAACAAAGCCAAAATTAAAAAAATTTGTATATACTGTAACGGGGAAGATCCTCAACAAGTAATTTACTCGTGCTACGCACTTGGTAAGGATTCTACGTTGAAGAAACTCTGCTGTCCGGTAGTTGGCAGTGACACAAGGGACGAATACTTGCCTGAAGCTTTCATTGTAGAAAGCTTAGGCTTCTTCCTACTCGAGCGCTCCTTGCTCGATGGCACTGCTGTCAACTCCGGTGCGAGAACGATCGGCTGCTGGCTGCACCTAGCCTTACCTGCTAGCAGCTGTTCTCCCGTACAACGCCGCGTGTTTTCGAACAACGACTATCTCTCTCTCTCTCTCTCTCTCTCTCTCTCTCTCTCTCGTACCGTCCCGTTACCGTTGCTCCTCCAGGAGTCGATGCTCTCGGCTAACTGCAGTTTAAAAGAGATAGAGGGCGGTATTCGGAAACGATGCACGGGTCGTCTTTTGTTGTTCATTGGTGAAAGCTTCTTTCGCTCATTTCTTGGTGGAACTATTTTATTGCAGATTTTTTGTCAATTGCACAAAAATAATTGGTTCGTATGTTCCGCTACAGTCGTTGAATCAGTCATTTTTAACCCATTATCTTTTATATATATTGAATGCTTCGTTTCTTTTGTGTTTTTTCCTAAGTTTTTGATTTATTTCATTCTACAAACTCTTTGGGTTTTTCATTAGACTCAATTTTCTCTTTGTCAGATAACTCTTTGGATTTATTTATAATTTTCTTTAATATTGAGTTAAATTTTTTATAATTCTTTCTATTCTTAGAGTTATTTGGATATTTTTTCTTTAATTTGTAAAATTTTTTGTTGGTTTTACAAGATTTAATGATTGCAGACGTTATCCATTCTTTTCTTGTATACCTATTTGATTTAAAATCTTTTTTAGTATATTCAACTTTGTTTAGATACATTTTTATTTTACTAATTAACTTATTTATTGCTAGATTTGATTTATTGATTATAATAGTAGTTCAATTAATTAAGTCTTTTGCAGTTCTAAGTTTATTATAATTAATACGATTGGTGGCATATTTATTTTTGATGCTATGATTTTATTTATAGACATGAAAATGGGAAAATGATCATTAAAAGGAATTTTCAAAGTGAAAGTTTTGTAGTTAATTTTATTTAGTTTAATAAAAATGTTGTTTATATAAGTTTCTGAATTGTTATGTCTATCAAATAGTCTCATAATAGTACCAAAACTAGGAAAAATCATGCTTTAATGAAATATGCGAGAATTCTTGGTTAATACAATCATGTGCAGAAATATCATAGTTGAAGTCTCCTATTGTGAGATTATTATAAATGTTTAATACTTTTGTCGTCTCAGATATGTAATCACTTAAGTACATCACCAGGCCATCAGTCGTATTAATTTTATAGTCATTGCAATACATTTTATAACCAGATATATTAAAGTACTCATAATGGTTAAGGTTCCATGTGTAAGTACACAATAACAATTATATAATATTGGGTACTTGAATAAGTTTCCGCTGTTTACTCACAGATGCCATTAACAGTACGTGTGCGTGTACTTTAAGACGGTAACGCACCTATATAGAAAAACTGTAAACAATATTTAAGATTCAGTATATTTCATTTTATTGCAGTTATTAACAAATTTTTTTATTACATTGAAAATATCGAATTTCGTGCCTACAAAGCAGCATAAGCGGGAGGTCTTACTCCATTATTTTTTTATAAAGAAAGCTACAGCTGAAAATCATAGTTTACTCGTGAAAGCTTATAGTGATAATGCTCTATCTCAAAGAAGTTGTAGAGAATGATTTCAGCGGTTTAAAGAAGGTGACTACGACGTGAAAGACAATGAACGCTCTGGGGCCCCAAAATTTGTAGATGAAGAGTTAGAAACATTATTGAATGAAGATTAACATCAGACACTTAAGGAATTGTTAATATCATTAAATGTTGATGAATCAACTGTTACCCAACGTTTAAAAGCAATAAGATTTATTATCGTAAGCAAGATTACTGAGTGCTACGTGTTTTGAAAAACAGAGACGTCGAAAGACGTTTATCAATGTGCGAATTGTTGCTTCAAAGATAGATGAGAAAGTAGTTTTTACATAGAATCGTTACCGGTGATGAAAAATGGATTTATTACGATAATCCAAAAAGAAAGAAATCTTGATTAAAGCCTGGTCAACCATTAACATCGGTAGCAAAACGGGATATGTATGGAACTAAGGTTATGTTAAGTATTTGGTGGGATCAAAAAGGTGTTATATATCGCGAGTTGCGGAAACCAAATGAAACCGTCACTGCTGATCGCTATCGAGAAGAAATAGTCCGCCAGACTCGATTATTGACGGAAAAGGGCCCAGAATATGCCAAAAGGCATGAAAAAATCATTTTTCAACATGACAATGCTCGACCCCCCATAATAAAATTGGCTAAAGAAGAGTTAGAACTACTCGGATGGGATATGTTACTCTACCCGCCATATTCGCCAGACCTTGCTCCGTTGGACTATCATTTATTTTGCCTAAAAAATGGCAAAATGTTATAGCTAACAATGGAAAATTCTTTGAATGAAATATTTTTAATTCTTTGATTTTAATAAATTTTTTAATTTTAGCAAAAAAACGTCGGAAACTTATTCAAATACCCAATCTGATAATGTATAACTATTAAACGTTATATAATGTTTTACATCCATTTTTTTTTGCAATGTATTCAGCCATAATTTCGAAGTAATTATTTTGAGTTGACGCTATTAATTATTTGCTTAAAAAATGCTAGTTTTGGCTCTGCAGATACTATTTTTGTTTGTTTCAAAGTTAATATGTCTCGTACATTGTAATTTCTTCTGAAGTGAGATAAAATATTTACAATTTAAAAAAAAAATTGTAATGGTTACATTACAATCAAATTATTTATATGTTTTATTTTAGTAATTTTAAAAGGTCTAAAAGTTAATATTATAATGAATTATTTTATTTATTTTTCACACATAATTTAAAAAATGAATCATGAATTATTTTTTTATTCATATTTTATTTGTATTAAAATTAACATCAAAATAAAAATTACTGTTTGGTAAAGTTATGCTTAAAAAAAATTATCCAAATTTTATGTCGTTTTTCCTACTTGTCACTCATAGACGTGACAATTTCTTTCGAAAATCGTTGGAAAAGCGTTCCAAACTGCTCGACAAGATATAGTAATACGACCGGGTGATCAACTGCCTGATAATTTCGTGTAGTTATGCGGAACTCATAGAGAAGATGGTGATCTCGGGCACGGTTACATGATCTCGGGACATACACGAGGAACACGCGTCACAGATCCGTCAGTACATCTGATGTACTCGTTTTAGCGTCCACTTTTCGTGTGTGCAATTATGTTTTAATTTATTGTACTATTTCGTATAGTTGAAATTGGCAGATATTTATGATAAAAAATATCTTGTCATTTCCTCCACTCATTTATAGTTTTGCGATTTTTACAAATATCCCGTTCGAACTTATCCTTCTAGCTATTTGAAAAAAATAGAAATATTTTAATAATAATAGCAATCTTTCAAAGAACAAATTCTTATAGAAGACATTAAAACCCTTTAGACTCTTTTAAACTCACATAAAAAATTATCTCAGAATTGATTAAACGATTTAAAAATGGAAGGATTTCTCGATCTTCCAGAGGCAAAGGTTAACGGAAAATACTTTTAACCATTATTACATTTCAATGACGTTTCGGCGAACAATGTCAACCTCAGCGGAAAATGATAAAATAATATTGATGTAACATAAATATTGTTCTTTTGGCCATTAGTGAGAATAATATGAAAAAAAAATATTTAATTTTTTACCTTTGGTTATGGGGAGTATTGTATGTCAATTTTCTAATTTTATTTTCTCCTCCCCGTAAAATAAAATAGTCGTCAACATATCGATTCCGAAAGTACCTATAGTAAGATTTTAACCCTTTCAGTCACGAATTTTTTCAGCAATCGATTTTTGTATAATTTAGTATATAAGCGTTTTTAATGTAGCTGATTACAAATCCGCTATGAAAATTTTACAATTCAAAAAGCCGGATCCAATAGGGTCGATCAAAATTCCAGAATAAATTAAAATTTTCAAAATTTTGATGTTCCTAATTACAAAATAGCGGTTTCGTACTCAGCGACCCCGAAAACCCCTATAATACAAGTTTTCAGATAATGACACCCGCATACAAAAAAAAGTGGTCACCAGACCAGACCCACTATATTCTTGTATTTTTTCGCTCTAAATTTGAATCTCAAATCAATTTAAGTCCTACACCTTTAGATTTTAAGTAAATTGTAAAAAACAGCTAAAAATTACGAAAAATCGCGAAAAGTGTCGAGTAATCACAATAGTGAGTACTAGATAATTCTGAAAAATTTTTTTACCGTAATTAAGGGTGTTTCTTATTTATTAATTCACGCCGAATTAGAATGTAGAATCCCTTTATACCCTACATCTCGAGATCTTGAGTAAATTACAAAAAAAACAGCTAAAAATTACCAAAAAAACGCGTAAACTCGCTTTATTACGAACGAGGAAATTCTGAAAAAAAATTTTCTGACCGGAATTATAGGTACATCTTGCATATTTGATGCGCTGAACTCGTTTTTGAAGTTTTGAAATTCTAATATACTAATATTGCCAAACCGCAAAAAAGCTTAAAAATACCATTAAAAATCTGATTATTTTTTATCTAGGTAGTGTAACTACTACAATTTTGTTTTTTTAACATACACATTTATTAATTTCTAAATTATATTGCGATTTCATCAGGGTGTTAAAGATGAGTCATTACACTGTTAGAAAACTTCCATATATATAGATATACTGTGTTTACATTTTGAGTTTCCAAATGTACACATTGTA
>JAWWEQ010051441.1:0-10174 GCA_035583055.1 Torymus tubicola | reverse complement strand
TATGAAGCATTACGAACAACAAAAGAAGCAAGAAACAAAGAAAATAAGAAGAAATTTTACAAAATTAATATTATTTAAAAATCAATAATTTTTTTTGTTAAGTAAATAACTTTTGGGTTTAATTTCATTTCATTTTTAATATAAATGAGTATATATTTATTCGGTACCATCCCGCTTGCTATTCAATCACATGGGCTAACCAGGTAGCCAATCACGTGCGGCGAGAGAGAGATATCATGTAACTTCATAGCTGCTATATCTCTCTCTTCGGCTGGTAACGCGCTCGGCCGCTTGAACGCTACCTCCAGTAATATATGCTCGAAGGTTGAAATACACACACACAAACACACACAAACATACACTCACACGAAAACAAAAATGATCAAATTCAAATTATATACACATATGTTTAACACATTTTTTTTCGAAAATTTTTTTCGCCGTTACAAAGTTTAAAAAAAAAACTATGCAAGTCTTTATTTTTTAGAAATGTCAAAAAGCTGTATACAATTGAATTCAGGACTTATCTATTGGTTTAAGGTAATCAAAGTAAATTATATTTATAGTATCTATTTATACTTTTATGATATTAATATTATAAATTACTTTTTCAGATGATTTTACCCCCAAGGGCCTTTCCTTTCTTTCTCAAGTGTATATGTGTAAATATGTGTGAGAGTGTGTGTGTATGCATGTGCGTGTATGGGTGGGTGTTACAAATTTTTTATTTTTTCTTAGAGTAATAATGATCTTTATAATGGTATAAAATGATTGCAGTTTTCTTTGGTAAAAATATCGGCCTAAAAGTGCAAAAAAACTTTCGTAGTGCTGCTAACCTAAATTGGAGTTTAAAAAATCAGCGCGTGAAATGGCACCTTCTTTAACCGGACGCCGAGTTGACTCCTTCTCTAGCCAGTTCCTGAAATAGCACCTTCTCTAGCCGGATTTTGAGATGACTCCTTTTCTAGCCGGATTCTGAAATTGCACCTTTATATTCGGGAGTGACGATATTCAAGATTCCTTATATATATGGTATATTATACTTATCTACTTAATCTATTCATAATTATACCTCCGAAATAAAGCTTATCTACTTGTAACAAATCAAAAGGTGTATTTTATTTATTTTTCCACAATTTTGTACAAAAATATACAAGGGACCTAGCAAATTCCTTCAATTTTGGTAAAATAATATTTATAATAATATCTCTATAATATTTGTAATATTTACTAGAAAATTTTTCTTGATCTTTGAATAAACAAGTAGGTTTCGTAATTAAAAACATCTCTGAATCAAAAACATAGAGACACATATAACAAGCAATTTGCTTTTTGTTTCATGAAAATTCATCAAACAGTCTCCATGAAAAACTACGCAGAAGTCAATTTTTCAAAAATACTATAATTCTTTATGAAAAGGTCGGATGATGTATATCGTGAATAATTTAAAAAAATAATTTAATAATAATAATATGATGTAACAAAAGTTACGTGGGTCATTTGACAAGTACCTAGCCTCACCGCCAGATGGTGCCACTATCGCACCAGAAATACACTACAGTGCAGTATCTTCCTGTAAACGGTTACAGACAAAATTTCAGCTGGATCAGAGTTGTAGTTTATTTTTGAGAGCGTGTGAAATCAAGTGTGTTCGTTAATTTTTGAAAAAATGGAGAAAGAACAATATCGGTCGGTGATTCGATTCTTGTTTTTGGAAGGGAAATCGCACAGTGAAATTAAAGAACGCTTGGATGCAGTGTATGGGGATGCTACTTCTTCGATGGCGACCGTTAAATTTTGGTATAACGAGTTTCAACGTGGTCGTACGGTGATCCTGCTCCGAAGAAGGCGAAGACTGTCCCGTCGACCGGAAAGGTGATGGCCACTGTTTTCTGGGATTCTCAAGGTGTGATTTTTATTGACTATCTGGAGAAGGGCAAAACGGTCACAGGACAGTACTACGCCGAACTATTGAGCCGATTTGACGCCGTGTAAGAAAAACGGCCCCATTTGTCTAAAAAGAATGTGCTTTTCCACCACGATAATGCACCGGCTCACACCTCTGCACTCGCCACGGCTAAATTGGTCGAATTACGCTACGAACTGCTGCCCCATCCACCGTATTCTCCAGATTTGGCTCCGTGCGACTTTTTTTGTTTCCGAACCTAAAAAATTCACTCGCCGGGAAGAGATTCCACTCCAATAACGAAATAATCGCCGCCACGGAGGCCTATTTAGCAGACCAAGAGAAAACAGTTTTTTCAACGGGGTTAAAAAAATTGGAACACCGCTGGACCAAGTGTATTCAACTAAAAGGAGACTACATTGAAAAATAAATTTTATTTTTTGCAAAATTTTGGTGTTTTTATTTGTAGGCTAGGTACTTATCAAATGACCCACGTATATGTATACACTAAGAAAAAATTCTAGGAAAAATTCTAAAACGATTCAGTAAAAATTACCATACTGTCACGTAATCCTACCACAGAATGACAAAAGTAACCTATTTATTAGAATTCTAATAATTTTTACAGTTTGACTAAGAAAAACCACAAAAAAATATAGTAAAATTTAACATAATTAACTTGGAAAAATTATTAGGCAGTATGGTAAAAATCACAAGTCCTAAATTTTACCAGTATATTGGCAAATATTCTTAGACTGTATAAGAGGTTTTCATATAGAGCTGGCAGAATTTACAAGAAAATATAGTAATTTTTAGGATATATATAGCAATGTGCAGCGCTGCGCATACAAGCTACAAACACAACACGAGGCGTGCATATCATAACCTGCAATGCCCTAACAACTTACTTAAAACAATATAATTTTAGTATAAATAACTTTTATTAGCACTCGTATAATTTATTAAAAAATTAATTTGAATAATTATCTATGAATTCATTATAAAACTACTTTAGAAATACGTAAAGAATAAATTCATTTTAGGAGTATCGATATAGTGTAACTTATAACGGCGATTCGGATTATTACACGCAAGTGTGCGTAGTGGCGCAGTTGGTAAGGAGTAAGCCTTTCAATTAGGAAGCTCAGGTTCGAATCCCGGTCCCGGCTCAAGTTTTTTTCATTGTTAAACTTATTTATTTAATTATTTCTTAATATTTATGTGTTATCTTGTAAGTGAGTGTACAATAATTGACTGAAATAAATTTTTTTCTGTATTTTTCGTGTTCATATAAAAATTACTATACTGGCTATTAAAAATTACAAGATTGGCATCCTGTGGTCAGAATGCGTGTGCAGTATGGTAATTTTTACCGAATACTTTTAGAATTATTCCTAACTCTTTTTCTCAGTGTAGTACTCATTAATACATTTTTATAATATAATCATATTTTAATTCATTTGTTCATATAGTTTTGGAGATATCACAACCTTGGAACTTTTTTGCATGCGAACATTATTTCAATGAAATCTATCGTTGTAAAAATATCGCGTTTGTATAGACACACGATCGTTCTTCGTCTAAGAGCATATATTTAAATATGTTTTCTGCACTTACGACAGCGTTTGAAAAAAATTTTTTGCAAACTCGTAAGCCTGCAACTGTTAATAAATCATGCATTTCGTGTAAGGCGCAACGATTTCATCAATTTCACGTACAATGTTCATTAAATACAAGAAATCTCTCTCTCATATAATCAATTGCATCGCTGTATGAAATATTAGTTTTTATTTTTACTATTTACACTCTAAACCCCAGAGTGTAAATAGTTATAAAATGGTGTAAATATAAATACTCATACTGATACTCACTGAGAATATTAAAATATCTTTTTGGTTTTAATTTGATTACACGAAGAAAAAATTGTGAAATTTTTATCATATTTATAGGAAAATTTACTATAATGTAGGGTAATCCGACCAAAAAAAGATATATATTTTATAGAATAGTATAGTAACTTTCATGTTTATTTTATTAAGAATTCGTTAAGAAATAACGGATAAGATTAAGTAATATTAAATTTAAACGATGAAAAACATTTTGTTATTATGAGAAATTGAACCTGAGCCTTCGGATTAACAAACCAACTCCTAATTATATGCGCCTTTGAGGAACACTTGCTTGAAAAGATTCCAAATTGTCTGCAGATGTTGCGGTCTACTAAAACTGAGAAATGTTATTTATTTCTTTAATACTTGAAAAACAAATTCAATATTAAACTATAAACAATTATTTAAATGTTGATCAAACTAGTTTATTTACACTATCAAAGGCAAATTAACTTCAACAAAATTATAGATCAGAACGAGTCTACATCATTATTTTGATGATAGCTCGCATACCCAGTGTAATGCATATTCGAAAACTACTGTACTATCCTAAAGACGTATGGGAAAAATTTATATTTCAGTTTTGTTAAGGTGTTTTTATACCTAGTACATCTTGAAAAAACATATCATGAAACTTTAAAAGATATCAGCCATCAAATCGTTTATTATTTTCTCTCCTGAAATTTACTTTTCTAAATCTGATATACCTTTTAAACAGTATAAAATTATTACAGTATAAGATTTAGTAACTGCATGTGTGCATTTAGAATCTTATGTTAACAGCATCGATTCAACTAAAACCTACTGCAATCTGTTCTTTTACGTTTTTAGTCTATCTACTACTGAGTGACTTTTTTAAATATTATGCTGAGTAAGATCATAGATGTTAACACTAACATAACACTTCATATCCAACAAGTAGTATGAAGTGAAATCAAAATCCCGTCTAAAATCTAAAAAAACAACATATTCATGACTAATGGTACTACATGCAAATCGACAAAACTATTTTCTCAATTATCACTTAATTTTATACCTGTTACATGTATGTTGAGTTTACATGTATTAAGATACATGTCTTGAATTCAATTCTAGTAGACTTAATATATTGAAATCTACATTTTACTTTGATCTTTTTCATAAATATATAAATATTATTTCTACCGTATAAGAAATATTACTGTTTCTTTTTTCACATATTTAATTCAATCATTAAAGTTTCACAATCAACGAAAATAAACTGTTCAAATCACATATGGTTATAATCTCTGCTAATATGAGTTATCAAATGTGCAACTGCGTTTACACTTTTTAGCATATCTTACACAGATACAAGACATAGGATCATGGAGAAAATTAGTGTAGTAAATTACAGTCAAATTTGCAATCATCATGTGGCCAATTTACGAAAACAAATGTGTAATATTGTTACAAGACGATTCCATCGAATTTTAAATTTCATAATAAAGTTCATTATATTTTTATAATTAATCTCTAATTCAAAAATATGAATTTTTGTAATTCTTATATTAATATTACCAATAATAATACTTTAAAAATTAATAAAAATTCTGAATTTAATGATGAATCTTAAATTTTATCAATATTAAAGGATTTTTTAGCTCAAAAACTAAGCAAAATTTCGAAATATCTTACATACACTTTTTTTCTTGTAATTTTTCATAGAATTTAACTATATTTTTTTAGACCTGTGCACGACTTTTTAAAAAAAAATGATGAAACGAATGATTTTTTTTAGATCTAAAAACAATCGTTAATCATTACCGGATTCATACGGATAATTTTGGATAATAAAAAGGTATCTCCATGAATTTTTGGGTAGAGAAAGTCCGAACTATTTAAATTTTTTTGATGATTGATTGATTTGGTCTGTATTCCAATTTATAGTTGTATCTTTCTTTGTATTAATAAATTTACTCTCATGGATTGTAAATAATCAATATTCTAAAACTTCTAAAATCATGTAAAGACAAATTTTTTATATTCACCCATTGTTAAGATGACTCGATTTATGATTTACAAAAACGTAAAGAAACTACTGCTTAATTACCTCGATTCATAATTACTAAATATTTTGCCTCCTTGACGAATGAAAATATTTGAAGTTTATTGATCTAATCTTAAACCAATTTTTTCTAGTTATTAGTAAAGGAATAATTTATTATTAATTACTGAATCGATTTTACATTGTATTAATTGACTCAAAGAAATAGCTATTCTTACATTGAACTTTGTACAATTTTTTTTCAGTTAATTAATTTAGGAATGATATCCTTGGATTGAATTTAATGAATATATTCATTATTTTACGGAAATGGATCCACATTACATACGTTAATGATAATACCCGTACATATTGTTTCATCAAAGTTATTGACGACAATAAAATGCAACTCAGAATTTAAAACAAACTTAGGTTTAAAAACTTAGTTATAAATATAAACTTAAAAATATGTGATTAAATAACTGTATAACTTTTGACAAATAAATTTTTTTCAATTTTAGTATTCAACTTCATTATGAGAAAGCAATTTTTAATAAAGTATTTTAATTTTTAAAGTAAATAGTCAATACACGGTTTATACTATATACATAGTAAATTCAATTCACTAAATAAATTCAATCTACTGTGTAAGGTGCATTGTATGACTTATGAAATTAAATTTTCGGTATACTAGCTATTATTGTTCTTCGTAATTTTTGCGACACTTTGTCTCGTTAGGTGCTTGCAAAAAACTCTCAGTATGTTTTCTAAATTGCTTATAAAATTAATGGCTTGTGTATATAAGATCTTCATTTTCACTACGCAATGCGAAACTTAATCCGTTGTGTATACGGTAGACACAAACAAAACACGAAATAGTTTAATTGTTTTAAGTTGTTGACGTTTCCTTTTCATTGTTATCACCGCATTGTGATATAAACTGGAAAATTTCACGAACCTAAAGCATGTACCGCTATGTATACAACCAATAAAATTTCATAAGCGAAAGTTTCAGTAATGCACCATTAGTCCGATCTCGACTGTCAAGAAACTTGTTGAAAATTTTTCAGTAAATTATGTGACATGGGCGGTCGTGGTTACGGTCTTTCCTTCGAACGTGTATTGCACTGTAACAGATAATTTATTTTCGAAAGATCGGTTCGTTTTAATGTTTCAGAACGAACTTTACCGTAAGATATGTCCGAGGCTTTACTGTGAAAGGTTGCCCAAAACAGATGGACTCATTTGAAGACGTTGCTCTTACCGATATGTTTTTTGTAATTTTCATCTATAAATCGTATTCAAAGCAGTAAAAACGCAAAAAATATAATGTATAATAATGAATGTATAAATAAAAATTCTTTAATAAAATAGCGGGGATAATAGACAAGATTAGCTAAATAATATACTCACACCAGCGTCGAAGAAATCCGCCCTGGAGCTTGGCGCAAATACCACGGTGTACCCTCATATCAACGGGTCTCACGTCCTTCTCCTATGTAGTTAAGACAGCTAAAACTTACAGGAGAAAATGTCTTCTTCTTTTGAAATTAAATTCTTTAGAGAAAGTACTTTTCGTTAGTTTCGTGAGAGAGTTATACGTAGATGCTATGGCATAAGAAACCCTCTTAATGCACGTTACTAATTTTGTAAATAGGGTCCGTTGACGTACGATATATGTTGTGGAGGTAGATGAATAGGTGTATATGTTTCTGTAATGGGCGAACGATCGGTACGAAGTCGAACGAAACACTAGTACGCGATCCTCGGTCTGCCTAAATCGCGCTCGTGGCACATCAAAGGAGAGGAGAGGTAGACTGTGCTGGCAGCGCACACACCGCGTTCAGGTGAACGATTTATTATTCCCCCACCTAGTTGTTCGCTGGCTCTCTCTTACTCTTTTCTTGTCTCTCTCACTCTCCTTTTCACTTTTACCTCCCCTCCACCCATATAGACACTGTACAAGTGAGCAACTTCTTTGATAATCTTCGATTCTTGCGCGGGAATAAGTGTTTTTGAATTGTTTTTTTATAAATTATGTTTTTGGTAGAGCGACCTTCGACAGAATGTAGAAAATCTTTGTTGGTGCAATCTTAATGAGTATGAGTTTTTATTGTACCTTAATTATTGTCATTTAACTCATATTAACACAAGAATACCTTTGCTCACACGTCATAAATCTAAACCTCAATAAATTTCTTTTGAAACTTGAAATAGTTGTTATAGATTAAGTAAAATTGTTGCAAATCGTAGAAAAGCAAATTGACACATGGTTACATGAAAACATTTTTAAGCATTTCATTTTGTACTAATGTCAATTATTATGCAGATTTTCGAAATTTCAAAAAACATTTTTGAAGTCTAACGTATATTCTCAAGATGATAATAGTGATAAAGTTATGCTATTCGAAGATCATATACTTTTTAATTTTGAGAAATTTTTCCAGGTTATTAATAAAAATAAATCATTTAAGATACTTCTCATTCGAAACGGATACACCTCTTGTATATGGTAGTGTGTGTGTATCCGTGTGTGTGCGTGTGTGGGTATGCGTATGTGAATGTGTGTGTGAGTATTACATGCTAGTGGTTGGTATCGATTTTCTAACAAGCAAATGATTTATTTTATTCTTAGTCTCAAATTTAATCACAAAGTAGTTTGTGATTAAATTTGAGAAGTAAGTTTTGTGAAAATATCTCAGAAAAAATGTTAGGAATTGTAAGACTATTAAGTAATAATTAGTATACTATAGGGGCAAGCTTGCCACAGACTTGTAAAAATGATCTATTTATTAAATTTTTAATAATTTGTACAGTTTGTCTAAGAAAAACTATAAGAAAAGTATAGGACAATTTAACATAATAAGGTTGAAAAAATTATTAGTCAGTATAGTAAAAATCACAAATCATAAATTTTACCGACCAAATTGGGAAAAATTCTCAGGCTGAATAAGAAATATTCCTATAGAGGTGACAGAATTTAGAAAAAAGTATAGCAATTTTTAGAATATACGTAGTAATTTGCACTGCTGCGCTTCGTGCTCAATACAACACGAGGCGTGTGTAGCATAAACTGTAATGTAATGCTAGTAGTAGCCCTAACAACTTACTTTAAACAATATAATTTTAACCCATTAACATCCAGAGAATGCCATTTCGAGAGTTGAGTTTGAATTCTTGCTGTGCAATATGTGCACTATCACAATATTTAAAAATCATTATTTCTTATGTTGTCCAGTATGCTCTTTCTAATGGCGATCTCAGTCATCAGATCTCTCTTGAAATGGACTTGTCTGAATCTGATATCTATTAAATAGTAATAATTATTAAAATATGACATCTATGGAAAGCATGTGTTCATACATCATAAAGGTGATTTCTTATCAAATTTAGAATTTTATGTCAACAGCATAGATTCAACTAAAAGTTACTGCAATCTGTCCTTTTACACTTTTAATACATCTACTATTGAATGATTTTTTCAAACATTATGGCTAAAAAAATGTAGCTAACGTGAATATGAAATATTCAGCATAGTAGAATGAAATAAATTATCAAAATCCCATCTAAAATCTGAAAAGGCCAACATTATCATGGCTCAAAGTATATGAGTATATCAGAGTCGATAAAACTAATTCTCAATCATCACATGATTTAACACATATAACATGTATAAATGGTGAGTTTACATGTATCAAGATGAATAACTTAAATACAATTTTGGTAGATTTAATATAGTGAAATGTGCCAATACATCTTCAGACCCAGTAAGAATAATTAATTAATTAATTTAATAAATTTCAGAGTAATGACGTATAACTCCTTCAAATTGATTCTTATTGTTGTAAGATGAATTTAATTATTTTTCTTTTATTTTTTTTATGAAGATAGAAGTATTACTGCTTCTTCTTTCACACATTTAAGGCAGTCTTATAGCTTATGACGTCAGTGGCCAAAACTATCTGAAAATATGATTTAAAATATTATTATAGCATAAAGATTTATAGATAATATAAATATAACTTACCTTCTACAAGATTATCCCAGATATAGACTATTCAACCATTTCATCCACAAATATGGTATTTTCAAAAATATACTTCTGCGTAGTTTTTTTGGGAACCACTTGATCAATTTTCATGAAACAAAAATCAAATTGTTTGTCGTATGTGTTTGTATGGTCGGTTGCTCTAGATTTTCAACATTTTTTATTAAGTATCGTTTTAATTACAAAAACCACTTTTTGTTCTTCCTTTATCAATATTTATGGTTTTAGACATAAAAAAAAATCGCTGCCAATTCATTGGCACGTAGCTTCCTCAAAATAATTTATTGATTCGTTTTATTAAATTAAAATTAAAAAAATTAATTTTT
>JAWWEQ010051440.1:0-10176 GCA_035583055.1 Torymus tubicola | reverse complement strand
TATATACAAAACACAGAAAATTTTCCGTATTTCAGCCGTTATTTGAGCGGGGATGGGGGGCAATCGAGGGGGGTGAGGAGTGATGACGGAGGTGAGGGGGGTCTGATTCACAGAATTTTTCTTACAACTATATAATATAGGAAGATATATATAACAAAAATTTTTAATTTAACATGTACTTTATTATAATAATTTTTAAAATAAATTTTACTATTTCCAATTTTAGTAGCTTTCAGCTTTTTACCATCTGGTAATTCTACATCAATAGGAATTATCAAATCTACATATTTGTCAAAGAATTTATCGCTTCTAATAATATGATCAGTGCACCCACTGTCTAATAGCCAATTTTTTATATCATCATTCTCAGTTTTCGTTATACCCCGTTAAATTATTTGTTTCGCTTGTTGTATCATTTCTATACTTTTCTGGAAGGTTGGTATAGAAATGGGAATCATTGCTATATTCGTTATAGCCTGTTACCTGATTTATTTGTTGATTACACACTTGCGTTGCCCATGTCTCTGTTGTGTAGTTGCTCTGTTGATCACCTGAAGATTCTCCTCTCTGTGGATTTGATACTCTGCGCCGTCCTCTGTAGACTTCACCTCTGCTGTAATTGCCCCTTTGGAAACCTCGCTGACCTCTGCCTCGGTTGTGTTGAACTCCTCTACCTTGGTTGTATTGAACTCCTCTGCCCTGGTTGTGTTGCTGTTCTAATCAGCAATTCTTTTTGTGGTGTCCCACATTACTTTTTTATCATTATCTGTATTGTTTAAGTTCCTTTCTTTTATTTTGGATTTTACATAGTCTACTGTACTCTGATCTTCTGGAATCACATCTAGGAAATCTCCTATATAACTATAGCTTGGTGGAAAAGTTCTGAGTAGATATCTCATTTTTTCTGATTCCTCTAAGTTTACACCAGCTGCTTTAAATTCATTTGTTCTTTTTTCAAATTCGACAAAAAATTCTTTTACTGTATTGTAATTATTTAATTTTAATTCTTCTATTTTTCCTCTGCATATTTTCTGTAGAGCTATAGACTTAGTCGTGCACATCTTGTCGAATATATGTATCATAGCAAATGCTGTTGTGAATTCACGGACATACTCTAACTGTTTATCTGAGATTGTACTTATTAAAACAGTCCTTTCTTTTAAATCCTGTTTGTCTCAATCAGCTTTTTTATGTGTATCCACTATATTTCTCGATGCTGGTTCTTTACATTCTTTATATTCTAATAAAGTCATTAATCTTATCTTTCAGCTTGAATAATTTGCTTCATCAAAAATTTGCATCATTATTTCTTCTATTTTAGCTTCTCTTGACATTTTAATATCACTGGTATTTATATCCAAGGGCGCGGTAGCGGCCTACGTGGCGAATAAGGAACGTTACGTGACGTCTCAAGCGAGCAGGGCGATGCCATACCCTTTATACTTTGTTTTGGGGTTTTCTAACCTCACTTTTTAAGCACATTTCTCATATTATATAAATGAAGAAGTAAATATGACATATGAGAGATTCATTTGAATGTATTTTTTACATGCAATCTATCTGTAAAAAGTTTTGTGGTGAAAGATGCTGTCGTATACGATTAATCAAGGGTCGGAATTAGTGACCGCAAAAACAATTATAAATTTTTTTCCTTCGGCCTGCAGAGAATTTCTGGGGGGATTCTAGTGGAAACTTTTTTGCCTCAACCTGATGTCAAATCCTATCAAAAATGTTAGTGCTAAGGTTACAAAAAGTCAGTAATAAGTAAATTTGACTCCACTAGTCATGTCAAAAACAGGGTTTTTTTTTCACTATTTTTACATCTTTTAAAAATCCATTTCTGAAAATGTAACCCATCTTGGTCCAGGGCTTATGTGAAAGGGTTTATAATACAGAACCAGAAAAAAATTTGTCAAACAAAAAATATTCTGTCGAACTCCTTTCTTTTTTTTTATAAAGGTACACTGAAAAGCAGCTATTCAGAGACTTTCAAAAAGGGTCATAAAAAAATATGATTACATTCTAGAAGTAAAATGCAAACTTTTTTCCAATCAATGTGCTATTTAAAAAGTTTCAGGATTTTGCGTAAAAAAATGGCAAAAGTTGGGTTTTCACCAAAGATTTAAAAAAAATAACAATTTTTGATGTGCAATAACTTTTGTAAATATTGAAATATTGCTCTAAAAATTTAGAAACATGTTTTTTTTCATAAAAAACTAAGTGTCTACAAATTTTGAACTATTTTAAAATTTTGAGCTGCTCATTTCACCTGAAACATCCCATTACATGTATGGACAGGAGAAATAAAAATACAATTAAGACGAAGCAGCAGAGCTGAGCACGCGTCTATACTTTTATATATTTTATATATCTATACTTGGCTTTAGGTGTGCGTATATACCATGTACGCATCTTATTTGCGGTAGGTGCAAAACGGAGGATTGATTCAACTGATAAATCAGCTGATATTTTTTGATAGCTGTATATAAATCGTCACAATGCGCGTATATACGGCTAAGCGGCGTGTGCATATACGTATCTTACATTACTATCTATATACTCTTGAACTCTTAAAAACAAGTGAAATCTCTCTAAAATTACTTTTAAAAAAATTAAAAATATTGGGGAGTAAGTTATTCGCTTCTCTCTCTCTCTCTCTCTCTCTCTCTCTATATATCTTTTATTTTTAACCGTTTATTAAAGATAAGAAAGTAATGAAATCAATCAACAAATTGTCGAGTATTTAAATACAAGTCCAATTTTCGCTGATTTTGTGTTAAGTATGCATACTTGCCGGGCGCGTTGTTTTGTAGTTTTTAGGTGAACAATCAGAATGTTTATTCAATTTTTTTGAGTAATTTTCACTATTAAAATTCATAATTTTTTTTATTATACTTATGGAATCCTTCAAAATCTCGTAACAATACTTCTTTAAAACAACATTTCAATGCATATTTAGCAGAAAATCAGCGAAAATTTGACTTATTTTTAAATACTCGACGATTTGTTGATTGATTTCATAACTTTCTTATCTTTAATAAAAGTTTAAAAATAAAAGATAGAGACAGGGGGACGGAGAGAAACGGATCTACTTACTCGCCAATATTTATATACTTTGTTTTTAAACGTAATTTTAGAAATTTACATATACTTAATTTTTCGTTTAATAATTTTCTTAAGTTCTGTACGAATATTTTCCAAAAACGATTTTTTCTTTCTTCAGTTAATTCAATAACTTTATCTTCTAAATCGTGCTTTACTTCACCTTTTGCTTTAGCCACGAGAGTATGTGTTTAACCCAACCCAACCCTTCAATCTCCACGTGCTCTATAACAGCAATTTATCACGTGTTTCACTTGCCGACTCTAATTCATTAACATCTCACTTTTTTACTAATTTTTCTCAAAACTACTTCTTCAGTCGTTGTAATTTTCTTTCAACTTTGATAATATTTTTCTCCTTTTGTTGAATAATTTCTCTTATTTATCACTGAAACTTCCGTCAGTCAATGCTGCTTTTCACTAACCTTAATTTTCTGGATCAGAACTGATTTTCCATTCCCCGAAGGTCGGTGGAAAATTCAGTAAAAGAATTCCAGCGCTCTGATACCATGTTGGGATGGGTGGATCCGTAAATAAAAAAGGTTTATTTAAACTAAATAAGGAAGTTTATTGAGAGTCAGTCGGCGACACATCCGCTCAAGTCTGAGTCTTATCGTAGAGTATGTATACAGTATATTACACGTTCATTACATCGCGAGGCATGTGCAGTCCATCTGCTCTCACGTGAGCTCAGTTGGTGGCATGAACTCGCAATATACCAAGAGGTGGCGTGACGAGTACGATTTCGTGATATAATCAAGATTATAATATTTACTCTTTATTCTTAACAGCTGTTTGTTCAATGCCAGCATGGAGACCATCACTCCTTGCGATTAATAGGCATCCCCAAGCTAGAACCCGAAAATATTAAGAAAGTACGAGCGCTATCACAGTATAAATCACTAAAAAAATACGCTAGGAAAATATAGTCAATCGACTATTGCGTTTAGAACATCGGGCATCATCGTTCTGGTATTGGCATGCGTAGCATGGAGGTGTATTCTTTTAAGTTTAGGTAGAAGCAGGAGTCAATGATTCAGCTGCAGAACTTGGCACAAGCCATTGAAGAATTGCATATACTGTGGCATGAGCACCAGTAGCAGAGTCTACATCAGTACCTGAATAGCAATAGCAACAACGCATTGCAGAGATAACTGATTTATACCAATTTATGAACTCTTTACAATTGTTTTAATTTTGCGTAATTTTACTTTTTCTTATACATTGATATCTATAATTTTCTTATATGAATTTTATAAGATAATGCAGCGAATTTTTAAATATATTAAAAAATTAAGCATATGAAATAAAGCAACTATAATCCTTATTATTATTATTACTGTAAGCAGCACAGCGACTGCACAAGAAGAAGAATTTTATAACATAAATAATGTACGCTGGCGCTAACGTACCAACATATTGTAATAAGATGATTAAATAAGAGTGCTTATGCAGCCTGTAGTCGAGTCAGCGAGGTCGCTAATGCTGTGGCTTCGGACGTGTCACGGACAAGCCGTAGAAGCTGCAGACTTCCACTGGACACCTCGCAGTTGATGAGACTCCGCGAGCGGTCCCCGCGATACACGAGAGCCTTCACGGACTCTTTGCAGGAAAGTGCAAGTCTGCGGACTTTCCATCATGGAACCAGACCGACGAAGCAGCGACGGTGCTCCAATGGGGTTCCGACTGTCGAAACGTCTACACCAGCTTTATCCGTAACAACACAAAAAAAAAACAAAAAAAATGTCCGACTAAAATCGACCTAGTATAAGCTGACATCCAGGCATGCGCACACACGCACACACGCACACTCACGCACACGCACAACAATTTGCTTAAGGCTTTCTTATGTTGGTCTTTTTTAAGTTTATTCATGTTGAAGGTTTTTCGGAATTCATCCGCGAGAAGAATTATAACATGTTTTTACAACAGTTCAAAAAATTACTATGACAAAGCTTCTTCTAGGAGGAAGCAGAATTTGTTAGCCTATTGTACCATAAATCTCATATAATTTTAGGAATATTACTTATATATGTATATTAGTAGTAATTTTAATTTATTTGTTACAGGTTATTTTACGAAAAAAATTAAAGGTATTAAATACCTTTAAAAAGGTAAACTACACTTTCAGAAGATGATTGTATGAGACGTGAAAAATGAAGTTTGAAGTTTTACAATTGGTGAACTTGTTCTAATACTTTTGATATCTAGTGTAAACATTTTATTTTCTTATACTATGAAACTTTTTTACATTATGTACAATTATTTGTTAGGTAATATACACATATAAATAAAACTTCTCATTTTGATATAATCGTTGTTGTGCATCTGCATATTATTATACTAAATAATTTTGTGGCGAAAATATTTTACAACAATATTTTGTTATACAGGGCAGACAAGAAATTCATATTCAAACATTAGTGATACAGTTACAAATACAAAGTATAAAAGAAACATAGTGAAACCTAATCCTTTATTCATTCGCCATTTAAAGAAAGCAATACTTAATATCACGAATAGTAACATGCAAAAAAGAATTGCAATACTGCAGACCATTCCTACTGAATTCACTTCAACGGGTGTTCCATATATCAATCCATATAAAAGCCATGGTACTGGAAGCCTAAACAAAAAATATTATATTTAATAAAACATTTAGCTTTATATAGATACATTCTATATACGTATGTACTGATAATTTTATTATATCAAGTATGTTAACCAATGTAATAATATGTTACAACAAAGTGTTACTTGTCATATCTTCTATATTAAACATACTTTCAGCTGTAGTAATATTAGAAAAAATATAACGAAGATAGATTTAATACTTGTTAAGTATAGTGCATACTAATATTATATAACTGAGCGCTTACATAACAGTGTCATACATACTTTCATACACGAATATGTGCATGCTCATATTTAGGCGAAGATACTTTCTTAAATGATATTACCTGAATTTATAAGTCTTTTTTAAAATAACTTTTAAATTCATGTAATGAGTTTTCATTACAATTTGTTATCTATATTTTTAGATCACATTTTTCTTTGCTTTTTTTTAAACAACATTGTCTCAGACAAGACGGTATGTACTAGAATAGAGCTAGTAAAAAAGGAGATACATGTGATGTCGCGGCATTTATTTTTCTTTTTTTTCCTTCATTTATTTTGTTTAATTAGTAGATAATCATTCTTTAAGGTATAACAGCCGAAAACCATATTTTATAAGACACTGTGTAACCCGTACAATTAAGATTCACATTTGTAAAATCGCTGTTGTCATGTAGTAAGAATATAGAGTAATATTTGTTCACATAACTTGTACCCTTTGTAATATTAAGTAAGTAGTACACAACACGCGCTTGAATGTACGCGAGGCATCTGTAAGCCTTAGGCAGTCAGAAGAATGCAACGGGCATTCCATAGCGAGATAAGATAAGGCGACTGCACAGAGCAGTCCTTGAGCAACGAGAGGTTCCAGATGTATCGCATGCATTCTATAATATTTTATTGACTATAGGAAATTGCGAATAAGCAATATTATAAAAATGTTCAAATGTTATATTTGCTAAAATTCACACCTATAGTAGAGTTGAGTATATTTGTGGAGAAAAAAAAACAGGAAATAATCATTTACTCATGTTAAATGTAATTAGAATGACCTTTTGCGTATATAAATTATAGACACTGTAACATCAAAATTTGTACGATTCCGATTTCAGAAAATAAACCAGAAACAATTGAAGTAATTAATGTAACAACTAAAAGCAAGAAGATTCTATAACCGGCGAGAGAGCCAACCGTCGTTCCGATAAGAAGATAAGAAGATATCCCGTAGCAGCGCCAGACGCTGATATCAGCGTTTTAACCAACGGGCGACGCAGGCCAGGCAGCCAATCAGTCATAAGCACGCTCGTCGACCGACGGAGTTTTCAGCCTATCAGGAGACGGCTCTCCCATCGGAATGCCGCAGATAAATACAGCAGGTGCGCGGCGCTCGCTAGCCAGTCATGTCCATCTCCAGCACGCGTAAATCATACATCGGTATACTTAGTCGTTAAATGTAACGGGCTCCGATGTAAACATTTTTTTGTAATATTGCAAACATTACATTCGTTGTAGTCAATAAAAGTGCAAGTTATTGTGACTAGTCTTGTGTTTCTTTTTTTTTAAAACAGTGAAACCTAACAAAAAACAATATAGAATAACATTTCTTTTTTTTTTATATTTTTCGGAACATTAAAAATTTTATTCGAAATTGAATTTTAGAGAAATAAATTTTTGTATTCAAATTTAAAGAAATGGATTTTTTGTGTAACTAATAAATAGTTAGCAATTTATCGGAACATGGATTAGTTTTTTGATCAGTGAATAATCGAGAATTTGTCATTCATTAAGCCGTAAGTTTATACGGGTCTTCGAGATTTAGTCAAGTTTATACGTTCTTCGAGATTTAGTCAAGCCTACGGGTTTTCGAGATTTTATCATTTGTCAAGCCGTAAATGTATACGGTCTTCAAGATTTATACGTTTTTAACTTGCTGTTGGTGTGCCGTAAAGGCTTGTGTGTGTATGAAATATTATTGGCGCAAGCCAAATATTCAGTTTATTGAGGAAGTAGCCAGGAGGCACGTTCTCGGCCTACTACACGGAGGGAGCCACCATTGGCCATCTGGTTCGTTAGTAGCAGTCAACGCCAGGAGCAGGCTAACCTCCGGCTCATCATCAGGACAAAATCAGTAGTGCGACGGAAGACACCACCATCTTCAAACTCCGAGACTAAAGTTTATCGAACCCGCATCGTCCACCACTTCGGACCGAGCTGCCACTACATGATTGGAAATCACTAATCCGCAAGGTCTCTGGTATTTTTTTCCGATTATTTTTCGGTGATCAACAATCATATTTTTTAATTTTTATATATTTTTCAAAAAATAGTAATTATTAACCTTACCGAAGATTTTAATTAATAAATATGTTTACTGATCAGTGTTCGTATGCTGTATTTATAGGGTCCGAATAGGCCAGGACATAACATAAACTATTTTAATCAAATTATTCTCTTATTTATAAAAGAATCTTGCTGGATACAGAAATAATAGATTCATGTTCGAAAAATTATACAGATATCATCCTAGTGCCTTAGTAATAATAATAATACATATCCAGGAATTGTATTACCAGAAACCTCTGCGACGGCTATGTAAAAATCTAGAAAACGTACTTACTTTAGTTCACGCTCTACACTGAAAAAAGTTTCGAGGAGCAGCGCCTCCAAAACCGTGGAGCAACTATTCAGTTATCATCGAGTAGCAGCTACTCGATAATAGAGGAGTAGAAACACAAAACATATCGGGAAACAGTCGGTCTCCTTGGTCAAGGAACAACACCTCGGCTCGTGGGAGAAACATCAGTGAACGCCGCACATATTATTTACCAAACTTTAAATTTCATACAACATACGTTCATTCAGCATATTAAATCTAATTACTACACGGAGAGAAATGTTTGAATAAAAATTACTATATTTTATTGTAACCGAGGAATAGACTCGCACGGTAAAAAAATTTACTATAGTTTCTAGCAAAAATTTCTATATACCTGCTAGTTTTTACTATATTTCTCGCAATTTTTGCTAGAAACTATAGTAAATTTTTTGACAGTGCGAGTCTGTCTCCCGGTTACAATAAAATATAGTAATTTCTATTCAAGTGTTTCTCTCCGTGTATAAGTAAATATTATTATAAATAAATTTATTCTGAAAATTTTGTATAAAATGAGAGTCAACTATTTTTGTTTTCTTTTTTTTTATTATTATTTATCTTACAATCTAGATTGTAAATATATTAAATGTTCAATCATCTCTTTCTTCGATGAAAGAGGTGCAATATTCTTAATCATTGAAAAAACGGGTTCCACATCAGGTAACGCTTTTTTTTAGGCATGACAGCTACTCGGGAGAGCCCTATAATTTCGCCAGAGCAAATTTTTTTAACTCTATTAAAACTAAATTTTGTGCTATACAAATAATTTTCCCCTTATCCAAAATTCATTTTAGGCATTTTCCACAATGAATGAATGTCTAAATGTTTGTATGTAATCAAGATACCTGATTATCTCAGCGAATTTCTGATATATCTAAACATGCTTTGGGGAATATACTCCTCAAATTATACATAACTGGTGGTTCTCAAATGAGGAAGAGTAATAAAAAATGTTTAAAATGCCAGCAAAAACAAATATCTCAAGAAATCGATTTTTAAGTCTAATTGCCAGAAAAATTAATTTTAAGCTACTATCTCCGATAATTACACTAGAAGTTATTATATTTTCAATCGTTCTTTCTCAGCAACTATTTGACGGAAAAACATAATTTTGTTTTTTAATCAAAATGCGCTATGAGATCTCAGCTTCCTCGGCTGTTTCGTATTCTGAACCGCTCGCACCGCCGATAACGTCCCTGCCTTCGAACCCAAATCTGATACGGCTTCTTCTATTCCAGATGAGATTTTTTATAGCGTATAAAAACAAATCGCTGCTTTTTCTGACAATTGTTTGCGGTTTCCGCGGATAGTAGTGAGTAGAGCCATTCCCTGAGTATGTGTGCGCGTTTGAGGGCACAGTATGACTTTTTATACGGATTATCCATACATCCATGAGCGAAACATATGTGTTCGCTATTAAATTTTCTTTGCATATTCGTGAAACCTTCACTGGTCTTCGATATCAACTATAGTACGTGTCATCATGGATTGAATGAGTCGGGCAGTATCGCTACATCTCACATAAATTTTAGTAGCATTTCTGGTGATGTTATAGTTTGGGTAAAGTGATATCGCCATCGAACCAATGTAACCCAAGTATTTTTGAAGAGAGATAGTCGATGGTTGTTTTTGCATCCCTAGTCAACTCGTCAAATGCGTGAGGCGGAATAAATTATCCAATGTGCCGAGACGTTTCCTTGCAAAGAGACAATGGTAACCTCCTTGGGTATGTTACGTCCGTGACGTATTCCTTAAATTCTCCCATCAGTAATTTTTTGAAAAGAAAATCATGCGATTGCGAATTCC
>JAWWEQ010051439.1:0-10178 GCA_035583055.1 Torymus tubicola | reverse complement strand
TTAAGTAGTTTCATTCAGCCAAGCTGTACCTTGTGTTTACCCAAAACTTCAACCAACTGGATGTATATCAGATAAGTTGTAACGGCAGCCGCGAGAGAATATTCATACGCGAATAATTATCTTTCTTCTAGTAATATCAATTCCGATTTGATCGCACAGGTTTCTGCCGTTTCGATGCCAAATCGAAAAATATTTGTTAAAGAGTTGCTGTTATCCGAAAAATTTCGGGTTTTCAAAAGTCTCTGAGGCCCATTAGCCAGGGGTGTTGTTGGGTTGGGTTGGGTTTCAAATACATTGGGCATGTAGCTGATAGATTCTTGGACAGGCGCAAAGAGGGCGAATCTGTGCACGTTTTGATATCTGCTGCCGACTTACAGGCTATTGATTCGGCTTATTCGCCTACTCCACAACGTCTGCCAATCAGTAAAACTATAAGTAATAGTTTTACTAATTGGTAAAGAGCTAGGGAGCAGCAGAAGTTTGTAAGTCAGCGCAAGTGCCATGACTATGTTCCCCTACTTTTAGACAGACAAGGGGCGGAAGTTTTCTTAAGGCGGCTTTCATGAATAAAAACTCGTTGAGATTTCGCTTTGATCGGCTTTACTTTAATTTGGCAGAGAATTCGCGTTGAATTGGATACAAGTACTCAGGAGGGCTATGCCTTTGATTTTCCGACGTACAAGTCAATTTCGCCGTGGTCGACTTTCGTCAACCCAACCCAATACGCCAGGGTTTATCTCTTCGCTGCTTGCTCGCTTCACACAGAGAGATTCCTTCCGGCTTCCGCACTGCTCGAGGTGGCAGAAAAAACTGGCCTTCTCGCCGCGCTTCTTCACCTTCGAACCCAACCCCTTCCGTAAATCGGGATCTTCCATTAATTCGCGGCCCGTACCCCTCTAGTCTATTGACTATTATTTGGGTGCTTTCATAGGCCTGCATATTTCTCTATACGCGCAATAACGCTATGACATTGCGCACATTATTGCTCGTTTTTTTTCCTCTATGAGTGCGAGTGGGAAGGAGAACTAGAATATAATTTCTTTAATTATCTAATTTCATTCCTCTCGCGCTCACTTAATTTCTTTTATTATAATATCGTATACATGCATATAGTAAGGTATAGTTTGTACAAAGTACGTCTTTACGTATGATTTTCAGTTCAAAAATAGAATTTCACACATAGTGTGTGTAAATCGCTGTATGCATACTATGCGTAAAATTCTACTATAAAAAAAAATATTTTTCGCCACACGGGCAAAATCTTTACGACCTAGTGATTGCCCAACACTCGGTGCGTGAAGTTGAATTTTATGCCTAGTGTTAGTAGTTCTGTATAGTGTGTGAGGATGTATAATACAAAAGTGACTATGCAAAGTGTAGAGATAAAAAATATATAAGTGATATTTTTATGATATACCCCTACCACGTGGAGCTCAACATCCTTAAAAGACAGTGAAGTTAATCTCAGTGAATCTGCAAGAATGCTAATCCCGAAAATTAAAGGCACAAAAGAAGACCTAATTAAACAGCAAATCTTGAATTAAATATCTATTACAGAAAATTCACGAAAAGAAGAAAGTGATAAATTGAATGCAACTATAATATCTGAAAACACGGAACTGGATAATCCACAAACTGAAAATAAGATCTTAAAAGAACTAAACCATGAATTTACTGATAAAACGCTATATTAAAAGAACTTTTGGAAAATGTTAAAGACGCAAATGTTAAAGATTCGGAAAGCAAGCAGTATAACCGAAAAACTTACGTAGAAGCTAGAATTGTAAAACCGCCAATTAAAACTAAACGAGTTTCTAAAATAATAGTTAAAAACCTCAGTAAAGAATCTAAATACGACACTTTTGTAAAAATATATACAACTGTATAATAAAAGAAAAGGGTATACAAATTAAATATGTGAAAAAAGTGAATGACAGTGAAATTGAAATAAGAAGTAAGAATGAAAAAATGCTCTAGCCAAAGCTGAGTTACTTAACAAGAAACTTTCCAATAACTGTAAGACCAATATTGATAGTATTGAATTACCAAAAATGAAAATTGTTGAAGTTGATAACTATGCTAAAAGGAGCTTGGAAGAACTTGAGCAAGATTTAAATCAGAGAAACTTCAGTGAATACAACGAAGAGTGTAAAATACTGCACATAAACTATAAAGAAAATTCTTCCATGATTAGCATAATAATAGAAGTGCCAAGAGAATTATACAAACACATCAAAAACAATTAAGACAGAATTTTTATTGGACACCAATGCTGCAAAGTATGGAATCTAATCAACGTTAAGCCGTGTTTCAACTATGGTTGATTTGGGCACAGTACAATTAAATACAAAAACACTCATCGCTGCATAAAATGTGCAGATCCACATTTATCTGCACAGTGTGATACCTCTGCAAATACGTGTATCAATTGCTGTTTTAGCAACTCCAATTACAGTACAACTTTTGAGACTATCTGACTATCCTACAAGACCTACTATACCAAGATACGGAGGTAATGTAAGAAATGGCACCAAAACTACTAAGATAAAAAATGTGACCAATGTAAACAAGAAAATCGCGAGTGACGCAAGTGCATCACAGTCTTCAAGCAGTTCGCAACTAACTCCTCAACGAAAGGATTTATAATGGATCAACACATCGACTTTGTAGAAGAATTACAAAAGAAAGTAATAAGTGAAGAAATTTCTTATACGGATCTGAAAACTTTTAACGAAAATTTAAATAGAAATGATAATCTTATATTACATGTTAATATTAGAAGCTTAAATGCGAATTGTGATAAATTGGAAGTTTTCATTAAGTGTTTAAAGATTAAACCAAATATAATTGTGTGCACAGAGACTTGGAATTTATTAAATTCTCAATGTTTCCAATTAGAAGGTTATAAACTATACTACAATGATAGTAAGATAAATCAAAATGATGGAATTGTTGTATACATAAAAGACTTCGTAACTGAAATAACAGAAACTATTAAGAGCGGTAGGTTAAATATCAGCTTTATATAGATGCCATGATCTCCCTTGTCTCGAATTTACAACTAATCTCCAAACATATTTAGCTAAACATAATAGCAAAAGAAATATAAAAAATCACATAATCATTGGGGATTTTAATATTAATCAGGAATCAGGAATTATTAAATAATGTGCTTGAAAAGAAATATTTTCCTGGTTTTATAAATATAACCAGACCGAATGACAGCATGGGAAATGACACGTGCATTGACAACATGTATATTAGAACTAAGTCTATTAATACTATATCGTTTAAACTTTAAATAATCTTTACCGATCACTACCCTATATTTCTGAAATTAAGCAAATCGAAGCAACAGAGAAATACTACTAATTATAGTTATAATTATAATAAACTTTACAGCGTAGGTAGCATCAAAAATTGGATTAATATAGAGACAAACACTCATGATCTCGTGTGATAAGAAAGAATAACTGTACATTAAGATGTGCAAAGAACCAAATAATAATAAAATAAAACTAGAATATAAGAGCTATACTAAGTGTCTCGATAAGATCGTTAGAGAAGCAAAAATTAAGCATGAAAGAAAATTATTTACGAATAATACCAATAATCTTAAGCAACTTTGGAAACAAATAAAAATAATACGTGGAACAAACTCACAAAATGAAAACACAATAAGTAAAATAAAAGTAAATAATATTACGATAAAGGATCCAAAACAAATTGCTAATCGTATGAACTCGTACTTTTGTAATATTGGAAAAGATCTAAGTAATAAAATTACGAACACCAGGGGTAAAAGATTACATCTATCACCAATGAATAACAACTCTATCTACATTAAACCAACTAATAATGTTGAGATTTTAAGTGTAATCAAGAATATGACAATGAAATATGGACGAGTGGATACAGAATAATCCGCCAAATTTAACTCAAATCGTTGCATATCAATGTGTTTCATACCACTACGATGAACTAAAAAACGAATATTTATCAGCAGTTAGTAGAACTAGAAATAAGATTATAAAGCCACCTAAGTGTTCAAAGGCTGTTGGTGAAAAAAATAATTACATCAGAGCGTTTCAAGTATTTAACTGTTTGCCAAAAAGTGATCCAAATCTAAAAGCTCTAGAAAAAAATGGATAAATACTAATATATTGTAATAAAATTTATATAGATATGTGGGATGTTTCGGGTGAGGTGGGCGGCTCGGGGTTTTGAAATTGCTCAGAATTTACAATACTAAAAAAAAACTAGGTGTTTACAAGTTTTGAACGGTTTTAAGATTTTGGGCTGCTCATTCCGCCTGAGATATCTCATATATATAGATAATATATTATTGTTGAACTGGATTTATATACTAAAGTTTCAAATTCTATTTTTATATTTATAATCGGAGGATTAGCGCGCATACCTCACAGCTGTAAACGTGTTAATGGTCGCAAACTTAGACTATTTAGAGAATAAAATTTCGCATATAGAATAAATTCAGATAATATTCGTTTCGGCATTTAATTTAAACAATTTAGTAAATCGGCGATTGTATTTAAATACTTGTGTTTATGAATAAAAATTGTTCCGTTTGGTTATTAAACAATTTAATAACAATTTAATAAAATTTGTGATGCTGCTAAGAATAAATAAACAATTTGTTTTAAATCAAAATTCCATATTGTTGTACTATTAAAGTTGAACTTGGAATGTTGTTTGGGAATTCAAATTTTTGTTGTAATTATTAAACTGTAACTTGAAAAATTTTGTATTATCAAGTAATTTGAATTTCATTGTGATGAGTGAATTCGAACTCGAAAATTTTGTTTTTAATTTATTGACTGCGAACTTCGAAAATCCTTTTGAATCTAAATTATTTTGTAACTATTGAATTTAAACTTTTATAATTTTTGTGATTCTGAAATTTAGTGAAAATATTCGAACATCCATTTTTTTTTTTTTTTTTTTTTTTTTAATTTAAACTTTGTTGGAACTATTGACTTCGAACTTTGAAAATTTTGTATTAATTCAAATTTTTTTCGCAACCATTGAAATTGATTTTTCAAAATTTTCTTGTATTTGAATGGTAGTTATAATTATCAACTTCGAACTTCGAATTTTTTTATTCTAAAATTCTTATAACTATTGAAATCGAACTTTCATATTTTTCATATTTGTAATTTTGGAGCGATTATTGACTTCGAATCTATGCTCTACTACTGAATTAAATATTCCTCCTACCGTTACTTTATTGAATACCAAACAACCCTCCTATCGTTACTTTATTGAATTCCGAACAGCTCTCGTACCGTTACTCTATGGAATACTGAAAAACCTTCCTACCGCTTCTTTATTCCTCCTACCGTTACTTTATTGAATACCAAACAACCCTCCTATCGTTACTTTATTGAATTCCGAACAGCTCTCGTACCGTTACTCTATGGAATACTGAAAAACCTTCCTACCGCTTCTTTATTCAACACCGAATAACGCTCCTACCGTTGCTTTATTGAATATCGAACAATCCCCCTACCGCTACTCCATCGAGTACCGATCAATGCCTGCGCGCAAGAGAAAGAGAGAGAAAGAGAGAGAGAGAGAGAGAGAGAGAGAGAGAGAGAGAGAGAGAGAGAGAGAGACATAACAAAGGCTGAGAGGCTGTCGCCGAAAAATCGTGTGCGATAGACACTGTCCTGGACCACCGACCTTCGCGCATCCCGACGTGCCTGCCCGCACTACCTGCGACCGGTGTCCAAATCGTAAGTAACCTTATATTACTTGTAGTACGGTATCTAATATCAGTGCGCGTTGCGATGTCCAGCTTTGCGATTCAGTTGTTAAAGTTTTTTTTGTGCTGCCTATATGCAGCTGACGCTCAACGTACCCTTTGAAATTTTAATTAAATGAATAGATGTAAATATTTTAATTAAAATATAATTGTATCCGCGTACATCAATCGAGCCCCTTCCATAATTGTATTTTCCTTGTTCTTTTCCTCTCATAGAATTTCCCCCTAACCAAAACTTATTGTGACAACTTATACACTGTATTATGAAATGAATTTTTCATTAAAAATGCAAAATAATTAATGATATTTTAAATTTTAAGTAGGAGTAAATTTGATATGTGTGCCTCTAAATTTGAAAGAAAATTTCAAATAAAATTTGAAATAAATTTATACTTACGTAGTTAATATCAGTTGAATTTGCGGGATTTTACAATAATTAGATGAAAGGATGAAATATGTGTTTATTTCACTAAGAAAAAGGTACAGTCCTGTAAAATATAATTTTATTTGGGCACAGCTGTATTTTATAAGTAAAATATGTAAAGAAATTGAAGTAAAGATAGCTATAAAATATGTTTTTCAATACAGTTATATGCTTAAATTTGAAAAGTAATACTTTAAACTATGGTGTAAAGTGAAATTTCCCATAAAATATTGCTTGCTGTACAAAAATTTAGATGCGATTTTTCACGAATTTTACATTTGAAATTTTCTTTCTTTAGAATCACGCAAACAAAATTTACTCCTACTTAAAATTTAAAATATCATTAACTATTTTGTATTATTAATGAAAAATTCATTTCATAATAAAATGTATAAGTAAATGAATTTACTTTCATGAGAACTTAAATTTAAAAAAAAAGAAAAAAATACCCTGCTGCGCTGGTACCTTCTTAGATCGGATTCCGAGTTGGTACTTTCTTGAAGTAGATTTTGAAGTGGTACCTTCTTCAGACGGATTCTAAGGTGGTACCTTCTTGGCACGGATTATAAGTAGGTACCTTCTCGAAACGAATTCTGAGATTGTATCTTCTTCAAGCGGATTCTGAGGTGGTATCTTCTTTTACCAAGCCGACGAGTTGTTCAACTTCAGGCGGCGCTTGTAGTGCCCTAACCTCATTTCAGAGAGCAACAGACGAGATTTGACAGATTAAGCACTATACGTATAAGATACATCTTGGGGGTCAGAAGAGATCTATACATCACTTTCTACTGAAGGAGCGTGGCATGACTTCGCTTAGACTCTCGCAGCCTATATCTCACAGCCTTACTTTTCTACAAAATCACACTTTTGCGAGAGCTCATTTGTTTGGCTGATTTTTTCATCAAGCACAATCTTGGGCCCTCCACAAGAGGATTGCAACCGGAACTAATACTTTCAGCAGTGTCCTATGAGACGGGCGAGAGGTCTTTTCAGGTTCAGGGAACACGTTTCTGGAACTGTCCCTCATATACTAGATTAAAAAATTCCTCAATATTTTATCGATTGTGAGTCCTAGTTCCTAGTAAGCGGTCTAGTATTTTAGTAATTGACGACTGTGATATATGCTCACTATGATACCGATATAACATAGACTGTGATTTTATTCCTTTGTTTTTACTAGTTTTTAATATGCTTATTATTCTAATTTATTTACTTCTACTTATTTATTATGTGCATTTCTGTAATTATACGACATGCGACCACTGACAGATGATATACAGTATTATATAAATCTTTGACAATGTATTTGGCATAATATTTTTATTTTATTGTTTTATATATTTAGTACTTGTTGATTTTACATTGTATTTTAATTATATATATATATATATATATATATATATATATATATTACATAGTGTATTCCATGTTTTGCCGAGAAGATCTATCTATCTATCCCTTATTTTAGCTGATTTTAAACAGAAGCACTTTGTCTCGTGGCGGTAAAACTGCGAATGAGGAGAACACCGCGCTGTTGTCACCGGGTACTCGCGCTAAAACGTTCTCTCTCTTTGTCTCTCTCTGTCTTTTTTCTCCCTCGCTCTCTTCCTCGCTCTCTCTCTGAAATGTTGCCAAGACGCGACGCCACTATACTACGTATAATAATATACGAGCACATTACATAGTATCATTTCATTCTTTTTTTTTTATAAAGAGATTTAAATTATTTACTTTTAAATACTTAAATATCGAGAATTCAGTCTTGAAAATTCAAACATTTTGGATTCTATTTCCGGGGCTATTGTATACTAACCAATTTAATGACTTTTCAATAACTAATCAAAAGAGTCTTATAAATGACTCACATGAGGATTTTAGATAGCTGTAAAATGTAAAAAAAAGAACTGACACTCAAACATAGATTTGGGAATTTTAATAGTAGAAACATCAATATTTTTAAATTATAATTTATGTTAATTGTCATGCAGTTTTTTATTCCGAACATTTATGGATGCCAACTAAAGATCAGTCTAGTGTAAGAAAAAAAAAAGAAATCAATCCTCTTGTACACTCAAATTCATGACTATATTATTATACTTTAGTCGCAATCATTATAATATGTAGTAAAAAATATAACTTCTAGTAATTAAATTAATAAATAATGAAAAAATTTTCACCCTACGATATAATTCGTCCTCATCTTAATTATCAATAATTTTTAGAGTACTTTTGGACCTTCATTGGGAAATCAGCTTTATGGTAATCCTGGCTCAACTAATAAAAATATGCCTCCACCATCATCTGGTCCTCAACAACCACGGAGACATCCAGATTTCGTTAAAGAACAACAGTATTCCACTTATAACCCACAAAGAACGACATATCAAGGTGACTATAATTTTCTATGGTTTTCTTACTCTAAAATTATTCTTTTAAGTACATTAAAATGCAGTAACATAGAATTTAATAAAAATGCTTGAATTAAAAAACTTTTATTTCAAGGAATATGGGCAAAATTTATTTTTCTTTATTTTAAGCCCACCATATTACAACAAAAATGTAGAGCAGTGTTTGGCTTAGGTGGCAAGGTGCTTGACTCCTAAACCAAACATTGCTCCGAGCACAGATTTGATTTCTTTGAAAATTCTCAGATTGAATTTTCCGGGAGCATTTTTTTTTAAAAATGCTGTCCAGATTTTTCAGTGGTGGAGGGCGAGCCTGTAGCCCAGCATTGGTGGCTTGAAGCTCCTATATGTAGTTGATCTGTGGATCAGATTAATTAAGTATGATGGTTGCACTGTGTGTATTATGGAAAGGCTGATTCCATTGGGGGCCCGCTAGACAACTCCCCCGCCCCAACTTAGTGATAGAGGCCGACATTGAATAGGCCAGTAAAGACTGGGACTAATTACACGTCAAGCTGGGTTTGATACCGAGATTTTCCCCGATTGATACAAATACCATTGTTCTGGATTAAATGTTAAAAGCATACTAGCGTCACCAATTTAATTTTGTTTTTTTTTTGGCGGAGTCAGATTGAATTTCTAAAGGCACTCATCGTTAATTGCAAAAATAACTAATTTATTGAGAAGTGATGATTAAGTCGAGACCGCTTTATCGCTTCGTAATGCGTCTAATTGATACAACAAAGTGGAATATTCGCTCCGAGTGAGCAGCGCGCCTTGGTGACCCTGTGAGACGCACATTTACACATGTAAGTAGTATTCGAACGCTAATTAGTGCGCGCAATTGTACGATTTTTGCTAGGACGCTCAGGTAGAATGACGTTAAACATACATCGTCTTTTTACATATACTTACTAGGAGAGGTCACGACCTCCGGATCACGGATTTTGCTCAAACTTTGAGGTATGCTTTTAGATGCTAAAATATGAAGAATGCTAGATATTAGACCCTAACGCTTTGATAAACTTGAGTTGCAACAGGTTTAGCTGTATTTGAAAGAAACACTGAAAAAAATGCTCTGTTTTATTTGTTTATTGGTTTAGCTTGGTTAAGCTAAAAAATCCTTATATATAATTGTAAAAAAAAGAAAATAAAACAAGAGATTACAAATATTACGTTGCTTTGTTCAGAATTAAAAAATATTAAATATATCAAAAGTTATCAAAGTTTAAAGTTAAGCAATGCAAATGCATGAAAATATATGTAAAGTTAAAGTCTGTCAATTTATCAATTTTTGTTGCTTAACTTTAAACTGCCATAACTTTTGATATATTTAATATTTCTTAATTCTGAAAAAAGCAACGTAAAACTTGTTACCTCTAGTTTTATTTTCTTTTTTTTACAATTATATATAAGGATTTTCTTATAAAACTCTCTTTTAAACAAATAAAACAGAGCATTTTTTTCAGTATTTCTTTCAAATACATCTAAACCTGTCGATAACTCAAGTTTATCAAAGCGTTAGGGTCTAATATTCTAGCATTCTTCATATTTTAGCATCTAA